>JABWIB010002517.1:0-23094 GCA_016617825.1 Platyplectrum ornatum | reverse complement strand
CCACAGAAACGAGCTTGAGTAGAACAATTCACCACAAGATCGGATCTACGGGTTTATGTTCTTAGGCAATAATATGAAGTAAAGTACTTCTAAAAATATATATATATATATATATATATATATATATATATATATATATATAGCAGTTTAAACTGTATATTTTATACTATATTTAAATATAAAGCTCGTTAATGTTTGACTTACCATGAAATATTATTATTATATTAATATTATTGATGGAATACAGAATATTGAGCGTCTATATAGATAGTTCTCTGTATTGTGGTGAGTGTAGTAATATTGATAATCATATGATTTATATTTAGAAATTATAATATATGTANATAGTTACATGATACACAATGTAATACATATAGAACTGTAAAAAAACACACAAAGTGTTTTTTTTTTTATCAAATATTTATAAAATATATACTGGGGTTTTTATTNATTTTTTTTACAATTATAACTATGAGGCGACCACAGCCAGACATAACAGGTGAATTCCACAGGCAGCATTGCTAATGTATAACCTTAAATACTCTTTACACAATGCATTATGGGACATTGCTGTGGAAAGCTATAGGGCTTGTTCACAGCCCATTTTCCATACAATGAGAAATGTTTTTAGTCAGAGTATAATAATTCATGAAAGTGCTGCAACATGTCCATTCACTTAAAACGCTCTACAAAAACAGTGTACAGAAGTGAAATAAGAATTTATTCAACAACAGATGCGTGAACCTGACAGAATTCTTCCCATTGACAGAAACGTCCTCAGGAATCCAAGATTTAACTATTACAGAATGAAATGAAATACATATACTGTACATATTTATACATATGTCATCTCACATGAATCTTGTTGGCAGGACAATACTTACTAATTGTGATCGTATTCTTAGACATTGATGCTGCTCATTCGCAAATGATTATCTCAGCAACAACAAATAGAAGGCCATATATAACATGTGCCAAATATAAAAGAAACCATTTGTTACCTTTTGTGCACATTCTGCAGGCAGGATATCGTCATTTACCACGTCCATCACGTTGCTGTAATTAAGAGAAAACTATTAGTGTAAAAGGCCACAGCTTTATGCCTTATTTTTATAAAAGCGAAATTAAAATAAGAAAAATGCGGAAAGATGTTTTAGGAAAATACAAGCACGATTCTCTACAAGCACTATTTATGCAACCTGCTATACTAGTCTAAATAAAATAAAAACATAATAAATAGACATACAATTATGCCAAATGCATAATAAGCGACTCACGTTTCAACTTTGTCACAGAAAAAGTGAAAATCTATATAAATATTGGCTGATCGCAGGTTCTAGCTTAATCAACTAGCATCATTTTGTTTATTCAAGTATTGGACAGCTTTTTTTTTATTAAAAAAAAAAGTCATTTTTAGCACAGAAAACATTTTTATATAAGCAGTGGAAAGCTGCTGGCTCCTGTTTAAGCATACAAAATATCATACGTAAACTGCTTCATCAACAATAAAAAAATAATTAGCCAGTTCTGCTTTATGTGTGCGTATATGTATGTGTGAGTGCGTGTATGTGTGCGTGTGTGTGTGTGTGTGTGTGTGTGTGTGAGAAAAGTATGGTTAGGTCACATCTACAATATTATCCCATTGTCCCACAGTTTTTTTGTAACAAGAACATTTCGCAGGTCTATACACCACTTTATACAATTCTTACATACATAAGGTTTCTAATTAATAAAATCCAGTTCCAATGAATTATTGTGCAACTGATTATATAATTATGTACCATCTAGATTATTACAAAATTATTTGGCAAATATATATATATATATATATATATACATATATGTATAAGATTTACACAATGTTATTTAACCTAATTAGAACCTAAAGTACAACATGCAGTTGAGCATACACTACTCAATGTTATATTTTCATTTTTATGACACAATTGTACAAGCACACTTTACATCAAATATATATAAAGAGCCGCACAGTTTATCTTACATATAAACGTAAAAAATGCTAAACTTATTTCTTTGGTAAAGAAATATATGTCCACTTCTGCAATTAACACAGACGTTTATAAGCTATTTCCCTCTCAACAAACAATGAAATAACAATGTAAAAACAATGTAACATTTAGTCATCCTTAAGATAAGATATACTGAACTCCACACCACACGTTAGCTGACATAGTGCAAATTAACACTGAAACACCAAATAAAACAAGAAATGTGGAGCAGCCTATTGAATGGCACAGCAAGGCATACATGAATAGAAAGTACAATTATATATACCTGCGACATTATCTGACACTGCAGAATTTTTTTGTCGCTTCCAGGGGAGTAATAAACGTACAAAAAAAAAAAAGTTACGCTATAGTTAGTGAGAAATCTGTATATCTACGTATTTGAAAAATTTACATATCCATTAACTCCGGATTTCCGTCGCACCAGTTATTTCTTAAAGGACCGTGATGCACGCTGATTTTTTTTTTTCTGCTTCTTAGGATTCTAGGCACAAATCACTGCACAACATTAACACCAATCCTTGCTGCAACAACACGAACCCAGAACATACATGGAGGCTGTTTGCATCATACAAACACAAGGCGAGTTGTATGGTGCCAACCTGACTGCCTGTGTCAAACGCCCAGTCAAACCATAACGTAGAAGTATAAAATAAAATGAAAATAAATTGTAAAGTGAAATACCTGATGGAACGTTCGATACGTTGCAAATCCCTTAGGAAAAATATCATAGTCAAACAAAAAGCGTATTGGGTTGCTTTAGAAATTAAATTGTCTATATCGGTATAGAGATAACTAGGAGAAATGTATCAGGCGTGAAAGGGACAGCCTCCTGATGGCCTGCCAAGAAGGCAGAATAAAGGCGAAGTTGTGCTTCAAAGCTGAGTCGCTTGCTGAGTCTGGCTAAAGTCAAGTATTACAGATCCGCCATTTTCTGTGCCATGTAAAAGAAGAGGGGAGAAAAAGTCAGCGCAGATACTGCTATCCAAGACCCCTTGGCATCCTCACAAAATCTCAGCCGTAAGGTCACATGATCCTCTGCCAAGTCAGGAGTGCATTCCCATAAGCGACTCTGCAGAAATTTCGAAGGCATCTATTGTCTAGCTTACTGTACACCCTGGGCTCAGCCCTCTCTTCATTAAATTAGCTGGAGAGAAGAAGAAGAAGAAAAAAAAAAAAAGAATGCATCACCTTTGGGGGTTGGGAGTCATGGAAACGTCTACCTGGCACGTTGCCCACTTTCTCTGCCCATGAGCCAGAGATGGAATCGTGGCTGGTTAATAGGATGATGACTCGGAATGCAAAGTTGTCCGGAGAGAATCTGATTCATTCTCATGGAAACTCTTAAAGCTACTTAAGAGAAAAGAGAGAGTGAGCGAAAGGGGAGAGTGAGAGAGAGAGAGAGAGGGGAAAAAAAAAGATCTCGCATGAAATTCGCAACGCCTGTTTTAAGAAAATGTTTTACCTTTACTAAATCTCGCTGTGCCAAGTCAAGTCCCTCGGCTGCATTAACCTCTTTGGTACCTTAAACTCACACTGCAAAGTACAAACTTTGCAGCGTTGCACAAAACTTCTTTTCCAGCTATGGCTGCTTGTGCAAGTGAACGACCTGTAACAGTTCACACAGCCGAGAAACTTTCGACCAAGCCTAAAAGAGTTAAAGCAGAAAATGATTCTCTTCTGTCATTGAAGGGGTGAGCCACAGTAGCTGCCAATAGCTTGTTCTTTTCAGAGATGCTTGAGTATTGTATAACAGATCCTTTCAAATCTTGTTTGGTGTTGCTCGACTTTCCAATAAAGTAGGTGCACAGCAGTAGCCAGTGGCAAGTCTTAGCATGGCCCATACAGTATTTCCAGCATACTGTGCCACGAAATCTGCTTAGTAACAAGACTGTAAGATGCCTCACTACTCCCAGGTTTTAAATATATATCATTAAAAAAAAATAAAATAAATGCGTACTTCTTAATACATGGGATAAAGTAAGGGTAACGTTGTGGCATTCAGACATCTAAATCTAGATTATCGCTATAAAAATATAATGGCGCTTAGCCAGAACAGTGTTGTCAATCTTACAATTATAGTACAATTATAAACAGCTTTTAAAATAGGAATAGTGCAATGCAGAGCTGATATCATACCGGCACTTGTTTCAATGCAAAGCCTACAAGAAACTTTTCACCAATGAAAGTTTTATCTTTTGTCACAGCTTTTATACCAAAACCCAAGAAGCGACGTACATATCCGTCACACAACTTTTACACAAGTTTTACAAATCCCGCGGCAATAACTGGAACTGGAAACACTAGGTAAAATAATGTATTGGTTATTGAGAGGTGTGTTACAATGAAATGTATTAGAAATGTGCATACTGTATGTATAACAATGTCAGTTAATGATGCAAGTGTTAGATTCATTTGTTTTCTAGGAATAAAAGGACATATTGTAATTTAACCATTCCCTACACATTAAAGATAAAATGTATTACTGGCTTTATTCATTCATTTACAACAGTACGTTATAGTACACTACAGGCTTTTTAAAGAATGCCTTAATATCATTGTATTGCCGCTAGCATTATACAAACGAGGGTTATATATCTGTAAGGGTTATAATGAGTAACAATACTTTGGACAGATAGAGTGCATGTGATCACTAGGATTGGAAACCACCTAATTTTATCAGGCAACGTATGGTCCCTGGACCAGTACCAATGCTGGAACGCGCATGAAGAGGAAGGACTTTGGCTATGGGGGAGGGGATAGCGTTTACTGTCTATGGCAGTGGTGGACCTTATCTGTGTGGAGTATGGAGTGTATGCTCTCCCCCCACACCTCAAACACTCACTGGTAGGTTAACTGGCAGCTGTCTAAATTGTCCCTAGTGTATGTGTATGGCCCCCTTCCCTGTAAGCCTGCGGGCAGGGCCCCCTTCCCCACCTATTGTGTCTGATACAGATTGTAAAGTGCTATATAATATGATGTGGCTATATAAAAACCTGCTAATAAATAAATAGATAGAAGTGGAGGCATAAAAAATAATACAAGTGAATAGAGATTATAATTTTCCAATGAAATCAGTGCGAGAAGTTACATATGGCATATCCCCCCGTACACACCCCCACTTCCAGCCCTAAGACTTTCTGCAAGCTGTGGACAGCACTGATGTTTTAAGGTGGGCGGACTGGATCCTAGTAAATGGAATCCCCTTGTCTGTACAGAAATCTTGAATCGCACAGCATGGGAGGTCTTATCTTTTCTGTCCTGCATTCTATTAGACTGCCGGTGTTATGATTAATTATGAGTGTACATTATATAATAAGCTGACCATGATGAAGTATTATTTTTGGAGAATGAAGACTGGTTATGTCACACATAGGTTGGTTGCCAAATACAATTTTTTTAAACTAAAAGTTACTGTTTCATCCTCCTTGGATTGTTAAATCACTTTCTCCCCACTTATATAACTGGGGACTTGCCCAGGATTTGAACTGTTCACCTCTCTTCACAATTAACAACAAATAAAAACCAACCAGCTTCAAAAACCCCTTTTGCTTGCAGGCTGTTTAGGAGTTGCTTATTGCAACTTTGGAACTAAGTTTTTCTTTGGACATGTCCCATTACCCAGTATATAGTGGCCACGTGTGGAGGAGATGTGCGTAAGGTAACACGCAACACACATTATAAATCATGGGGTTCCATATTACCATATTAATAGAGGCTCATGTAGGCCAGTATCTTCATTGGTTTTATGTAGATATATTCAAGATATCACAACTTAAATGAAAAAGTATTACATTGCCCATTCCCACCTCATTAGCGTCGTTTTGGCAATGTCGGCTTATAAACCTTTCTGGTTGTCACTCCTCTTGGTCTCTTTTCTTCTCTTTCTCTCTCTATCTCTTATTCTTATTTCCCTGTATCCTCTTCTCTCTTATTCTTTTTTATTGTTAAATGGTTCCATTTGCTTTAGCTATCTGCTCTGCCAGTTTGGAATGATACTGATGGTGTTTGGACTCCTGTTATTGGGGAATTGTTTCAGTGNCCTATGTAACCCCATGCCCTACGCAGATAGCATACTGTGCACTACATTGTATATCCTTACACCAGTGGTTCCAAACTGCGCCTAGGCTCCTTGGGGTGCTGCTCTCATCTGGGTGCCGTGGAATTTTTTTCCCACATGGTGGCACATTGATTGATTGGTTGAGTGTTTCTATAGGAGCTACACAAGATTTCATATCAATCTGAAGTATTTCACATTGAATATATCTGTGTGCTCTTTACATTGTATTCAATGTTTTGTGATGTATTGTACTTTATTATCTATCATATCTAGCTGACATACTAGAAATTGTCAGCTAGAATCTCTTTTCCATTCCCACAGTCTATTAAATCTAGCCCTGGAAGGGAATATTACCCTGCCCTGATGTCCACAGTTCAATGTCTCTGACAATGTAGGAAGATGGTGGAAGTGATCTCAGCACACACTGAGACAGAGAAGGCTGCTATTTAATCTCATTGTCTCTGTCCTCTGGTGGTTAGGGGTGGGATCAAAAACAAAAAGGAGAGAGTGCAGGCTGAGAACCAGGATGATATATGGCGGCCTCTAGTGGCCAGAGGATAAAATACATATTTAAGCAACCACAAAGAGAAATATTTATAATCATAGGAATGAAAGCTTCCAGGTAACTGGAACCACCCTCCTCAATGGGTGCTCATCCAATATGAAAGCCACTAAATAAAAAAGCACTTATTCCTTTAGGAAATTGCAGTGGAAGATATTTTTAATAAGACCAGGTTTTATGCAACCTTCCATCAAGCAACCTCACCAGGTTATATCTGGAGATGACATTCCTTGTTGTACCCCATAAATGCACAAAGGAAGGAAGCCATGTGGTTTGTGACATTAAGAAGTCACTAAGAGGTAGTGTTATCATAAGAGCAGTACATTTCCTCTCTACTACGTTATATGTTGAGTGTTTAATTCCATTAATTAATGAACATTTGTGAGTATACATAACATATCTCATATCTATTTATCTATCTATCTATCTATCTATCTATATCATATCTATCTATCTATCTATCTATCTATCTCATATCTATCTATCTATCTCATATCTATCTATCTATCTATCTATCTCATTTTATCTATTTGTAACAAAAATATTATTACTTCTCACATATGGATCTGGCAGAGAACCGAAACTGGCTTCAGATGACACCTCTGATCGTCAGAGCTTTAGTGGGTTGAAGAAGAGACCTGTTTGACTTTCTAGGTTACATTGGGAAAAGTACTAAATAATTCTTAAAGAGGTCCTGAACATGTGCCAACCATTGTCCCAGAAACACACACACACACATATATAATAAAGTTAGTGATATATTGATATGTCAGCAGTCCAATGGACTTGGTGCTATATTTACGAAACAGTGGAAAAGGAAACGTGGAAGTGATGCTCATAACAACCAATCAATTTGTGGCCAACATTTTCTAATTCTCCTTTTGTAACATGTAATAGGAAAGTGAGAGGTAGATTCTGATTGGTTGGTATGGGTCGGTTGCTCTTACACCTGTTTTTTATGTGTGCAGAGTGAAACAGCACAGCACTTGTGCTAGTAGAATGGGGTGCTTGCTATATTTAAATGAGAAGTGGAAATTTAGAAGTGGTGCAATGGACATTTAGAAGTGGGGATATGAAAACACTGAATATAATAGAAGAGATGGAGATTTGTAGTTTTTCAATTAAAACTTTGAGAGAAGTGCCGGTAAAACATAAAAATGTGTAATACATATATATAAAAAAAACAACATGTATTCTGAAGATGTCATTTTAGTCCATTGTAGAAGCCAAAAGTCGCCAACACTGCCTTAAACCAATTCTCAACTAGAGATAAGACAACACTATAGAACATAGTATGTGAGTCCTATTGCAAAGTATTTTCCCTGTATGTCAAATAATAAAACCCTTTGCACCCCTCACATTTGAACATGGTTTTGCAGATATTTGGTTCAGCCTCCAGCAGGGTTGTGACATGCACTCCTGCACCTGTTTGTTCTATGGACTCTTATACTTTGGATCAGCTCCAAAACATTCAGTCTGAAGCCTAGAAGAATGCACGTGAGCCGTCAGAGCACAAAGTGCGACTGAACCATTTTACATTAAATAAGCAGAACGTTGCCTTCACTCTGGGACTGACCTTTTCAACTTTGCAAAGAGCGAAAAGAATTATAAAAGTAACATAAGAAACATAACAGGAATATTATTACTACTACAATCCTTCTACATAAATGTAAAGCTTTACACCATCTATAACTGTGATGGACAATGTAACACACCTTGATGATGCCACCAATATATTATTAACTTTAATCTTTGAAAAAAGCAAGAGGATGTTTAATACAGGGACAATTATAATGTATAACATACTACCAGCCATCTAAACAAGTGCTATAAGCACAGAAAAAAATGAATTATAGGCGATGACCCCAAATGGACCTAGGGCTATGAAACATCCATAACTGATCTACCAAAATGTTACTATATGCCTATTGGCAATTATGTAAGGTCTCCATGCTGGCAAATATCCACTCCATTGTCTCNTACAGTGCTTAAAGTGGAAAGTTAGAAGTGGCAGGATGGAAAATAAACTTGTAAGGCCAGAACTGTGGTCTTAAGAGGTTGTGCTGCGCCAGAGAATTAACTGCTGCCGTCCCATAGCCGACTCCAGAGCAGAGCATGAGTGCCNCAACGAGACCGGAGATCTATATATCAGTCTGAAAGATGTGG
The DNA here is from genome assembly GCA_016617825.1 of Platyplectrum ornatum. NCBI lineage: Eukaryota > Metazoa > Chordata > Amphibia > Anura > Limnodynastidae > Platyplectrum > Platyplectrum ornatum. Next base: position 14,279 of record JABWIB010002517.1, on the reverse strand, counting down.
CATGCTAAACGACTAATTCTATAAAAGAGCTGACATATATTCTTCTTTATATATAAATACAAACAGTTACAAATCAATGCAGAAAATCCTGCTGCCTTAAGATAATAAATATATTTAAATATCAATCTTTAGAATAACATTTCCAACAATAGAAAATGTGCAAATTCACGCCGTCAGTTTACAGTCTTCTTAGAATTTAATATTCATGACAAAAATATTAAAATAACTTTTTCTGCTCATTAACTGAGGTTATTTTATTTGTGAAATGCAGTTCCGTTTGTATCTTATAATTATAATACTTTTAAGAATTCTTTATTTAATAAACTTAGGAAGAAATCAGAATCCATAGACATATGACATGCTATTAGCATGCACGTTAAGGCCACTGATCATGTGACCCGCAGTCTCCTAATAGGTGGCCTGTCGTATTATCATATAATCACTGTTGTGTCATCCTGAACCATCTATCCATCACACGAGCAGCCCATTTCCCATCAGAACCTTCTCGTGATATTCTTCCTAGGAATCCTCTGATGGAAGTGAAGCCATTTAGCTGGGAAGAAGCTGTTAATGTGCTGCTAATTCTGCTAATCTTAGTGTTTCTGTCCAACAAAAATCAAAACTTTATTTCCTTTTTCTATAACCGTCTACCCTCTGGTAGTGGGAGATTCATTTATAGGAGCAGTGGAATCTGGAATGCTTTGACTATTGCACTGATATTCTATATTTACTATTGAATATCTCCATCATCAGGGTCTGGACAAAATGCAACAATAAAGTATTTTCCCTGCATGCAAACACTGAAATTAATTTTATCNCCCCTGCAATTCAACATGGTTTTACCCACTCAATGTACAGTTGATAGGCAATGTTTTCAAACTCAACTCTAATTACAGATTAAACGTAAAGCTATACAGTATGTGATCAGTATGTGCAAAGGCAAATTGTGATTACTGTTTATTGTGATATTATTTTTATCAGTAAAGATACATTTTACCAATCACTTTTGTATGCTAAATGTAGCAGCCGTTTAACTTATTTCAATATATAATATACAATTCTTTTATGGGCTGTATATTATCTATTTTTCTTTTTTAAAGAACTTCTCCTGTCTACACAGGAATTAAAATTAGCTTGCCCTACAGTAGAACATGGTTTTGCCCAGGTCTACACTTGCACCTGTTTTGCCCTTACACACTGAAACTATAGAAAAGTGCGATGGCGCCCTTATAAGTCTTTGCATTGCAGTACATGAAATATATAGACAAAGTGTATTTATTTATTTTATTATTGGTCCCTTTTTGCCAGTGTAATCCGTCTGTAATAATGACTTATGATAGCAATGATATATACCGCAACATGTGATAACATGTTGTTTTTATTATTATTTGAATATTTACTGAGAGTTAGGAGTGTTATCTCAGCCACTTGAAGATGATGGGCATAAAGTTTTTTTTTAACCTTTATAAAGTCACAAAGAGATAACAGCTGATTCCTATTATTTAATGATAACTTATTAAATAATCACAGAGCAGAGCCAGAGAATGGGAGACGCAAATCAGCGCAAAACAGGTGCAAAAAAGGTGAAGTTCCTAGCTGAACTCTACAGATTTAACATAATGCTATGCAGTTTGTGAGATCTTTATGCAAAAGCAAATAGTTTTTTCTGCATGCATTAGAAGTAAAACCCATTTGCACCCCTCACATTTCAGCTTGGATTTGCTCAGCTCTAAAAAAAAAAAGTGCAACTCTGGATCAGCCCCAAGGACTTAATATTATATGCACGTACTGCCACCCGGACAAAGAAGCAGAAAAGAGGGGAAAGGGAATCATTTCAGATGACTGCTTCTAATGTCAGTGTGCTTGACGTCCCTCCTAGAAACACAGCTCCCAGCCCTGCTCATGCTGCAACCTTTCCTGTACCTCGCATGGTGTTAGCTCTCTGGGTCATATCAGGACGCTGGGTGGAATATCTGCTTTATGGAACAAACTTCAGTGCTGGCTTTAAGAGCACGATAAATTAGCCAAAACTTAAACTGAATAATAGCTCGCAGTTACCATATAAGACAGACAGCTGGTAGCATGCATTCTGAAAACATATTATACGTGCTGGCAGGCGGCGCATCTCAAGTGGAAAGTCTGTGTTACGATGAAGTATTAGATAGCACTAAGTATATGAAAATCTTCTATGTCATTAACCTCATTTACAGTGAATTGTATTCTTCTCTGGGAAACCTCAAGCCAGTAAAAAACACAAAATCCCCAAACCCAGAGACATAGAGGACCAGTTATATAATGAAAAGTATAACTCTCTGTCTAGATCTTCAGACTTTAGGTCACTAAGGTCAGAAAAAAAATACCCTTTGCAGGTGACTGTTTAATCACTGTGGACATGATCTCCCCCCTTCCCCGAATGAGAGAGAGACAGGGGAGTTCATTCCCCTCTCCGGCATCACTGCTCTCTGTGCGAACTTCCATTGCTGGAATGCGGGACAGGGGGTGAACTNCTGTCACTTCCCTCTCTCGTTCGGAAAAGGCAGAGGCTAGCAGCACTTACGCACTAGACCAAAAGTTGAGGCCAAACCGAGCCCCAACTGTGTAATTGAAATCGCTTCCACCCACTTAGTGTAGGTGGGCATGGGAGAAGGACCGGCCCAGTGGACGGGATTTTTAGCGCACGGAACATAGTTTGGAGCGCTAGGAATTCCGCCTGCAAACAACTGGAGTGCGCCTGCACACTTGTGGAGGAAGTCGGCCATAGGACGGGAGTTCGGATCTGGTCCTGTGCCCGTAGTTACCAAAAAACCCTTATGGTGGCCCATCTCGATCTCTCATTTACCTGCCTTTTCAAGGCTTTTCTGTGATCCTAATATTAACCGGTGAAAGTCCCAGTGTTGGGCAAATATTAAATAAAGCTCAATTTCTTGAAATCCTTTTCTAATTTTGTATAGCTAAAGTACATATAATAACATAGACAGTCCTTCCAACGTTATAAATACAATTAACATTACTGTATATGTCCACAAAAATAACTTAGGAAGTAACAGAATATGACTATACAATGGGGGAACAAGGGAACCTCTGTCCCTCTTTACGTGAGACTAATTCATGTCCCAAAAAATGGGTGGAGTTTTGAACATATAAGTTCATTCATGGGTGGAGTTTTGAACATATAAGGTCATTTATGGGTGGAATTTTGAGCAGAACATGGATGTAGCTTATTTCACAAACTTTTTGGGATTCTCAATGTTGGGCAATATGGATTCAGGTACAAAATACACCGCTAGAACCCTTCCCTAATCCCTCCTTCAGTCTTCAGTGAACAGTATACAATCTTGTGGTGTTTTTACTATTGTTCTGCTCCCTGTGTATTTGGAAAGGGCCCAGTCAATGCTGCGGCAAGCAGTTCCCCCTTGCTCTACCTGTCGCCTCCAGCCTTCACTGGCCCTGGCGCATGTCTCCCTATGCACAGTGTCCTTATAGGATGGCTCTGTTGCTTGTGTATCTTGTAACTGCCTGCAGAGCATGATGCAAGCACTGGGGAATGCACAAAAGCGACTTCATTAGAAGAAAACACAACAAGGCAGTCAGCTCCCAGCATATGGTGGTGAGAATCAGAGACAATTAATAACACGCTGAAAATGAGTTCATTTGCCATCAGAAGCACGTGAGAGATATTTTTAGGATTTGAGTAAATAATACATCCACAGCCAAATCTATGAAAACATGATAACCATATCTCTGTTTACATTCACATTTTATTAGGTAATGTTTTGTTAGTCCAGAAATATTTCAGCAGGACTTTACTTACTTTAGTTAACTCTAGCACAGCGGGAGAGTACCAGTCATGGCAACTACCACACACACACACACACACACACATATATATAATAATTATTATTATTTATTTATTATTATTTATTTATTATCTTCTCTTTTTTTTAATACATATTATTGCAATTATTTGAAGGTACATTTTTCTACATATTATATATGGTTTTTGCCATCTGGCATAATACCTAATTAAAGTACAAGGGGGGTTGCCGCCTCCTTTTAACCTTGTCCAGGTACTAATACCACAGGTTGGGAACGCCCGCTCCTGCTCCTAGAATGATTTTACTTCCTTTTGGGCATTCATGGTGGCTCAGTGAGCAGCACTAGTGTCTCGTGGCGCTGAGACTATATGGTTCTGGACAGGACCTTATCTGTGTGCATGTTCTCCCTGTGTCTGTGTGGGTTTCCTCCTGGTGATCCGGTTTCCTCCCACACCCCAAAAACATACCGGTAGGATAACTGTCAGCTGAATAAATTGTCCCCAGTGTATGTGTATGTGTAACTGCACCTAATGTCTAGGATTCCCATGATTACATACCGTGTAAGCGGCCAGACGCACTCAAACCATAGTGGTTTTCTCAACCTGGAGTTGTGAGGGGTTTTCTGCCAACTCTGGGCTGAACAGACACATTCGTCTGGGATGTGAGGTTTGCTGTATTCTGTCTTCCTCTTCTCTGTCATAGTTGAGGTACATGGTGTTGAGGTTACATTTTGAGTATGCCAGTGGTTGCAATGGGCCGTCGACCACTCTCAGTGGTAATACTAAAACACCAGTGAGTCACCAGTCATCCGGTCATATCACATCCAAGTCCTGCAATTGGCAAGTCAGTCTTGCAGAAACATTTTTGAAATAGGGTTTTATTAAAATAAATATTACTGGAAACTTTTTAATACTTCTGAAATGCACAATGCTATATTAACTTCACAGCAATGTATGCAAATATTTACTAATTCTAGAATAACTATAAAGATAAATTATACAGAATTTATCTCACACAGTAAACAGTAAATTTTTTTTATAATATTTGCTATCACTCATCATGTAAATTACTGCCAATTGCATGCAACACTGCAAATTTAGCATTTCTATTCTCCATATTAATAGATTATTCGATCATGGAACTGCATAGCAAAAGCGGTGAAAAATATATTGAACAAAATGTACAAAAGTCCATTATATACAAAAGGGCAGTATGATGCACAAGATATACAGCAGACAGGGTAACTGATGTGCAAAAAAGATAAGGGTAAGTTGCGGGGTCCCAGTGTACTGTCTATAACACATTCACAAGTTCTTTATTCAGTCTCTTGTATCACTAATAGTGAACCTATTTTTGGTGAAAAATCTGTGACATTGAAGGGATAATATGTGAGGTTATCACTCCAAATATATTCCATTACATGAGGAAAGGCTAGGGGTTCCTGCAGTTTGCCTTAATTCTATTGATCAGATATGATCCGTAGAATCATATAATATAATATTGATCAATCATTGTGGAATTACTACATGCATGCATGTCTGCATGTGGATGGTAACACAATTAATATAACACATATCTTAGTTCAAGATATTAGTACCCTGACATCACAAGAGCACATTCATGGTCCAGTCACACTACCGGGGTCACTACCAGGACTGAGAGGAATTTTAGTAAGAAAAGAGAAAATGTATACGTTTGTGTAATAATAATAAATGTAATAATGTAATAATAATATATAATAACACTTTGCTTTCTCTATCATTAGCTGTCAGCGAATGCAGGTGCAGAAGACAGTGTTCACAAACTAGAAGGATTTCGGGGGTCCTGTTAAGTGAAGGGCATCTGCGAAATAAAATCATTTCCACTTTCATTCTCTTTGGGGAAGATGAAACGTTTTATATTTAAATATGATGAATTAGATACACATGCTATAACACTTAATTATCTCAGCCAAATAGTTACACTAAATACACATTAGGAATGTAAATGGCTGTGAAATTGCATTTCTCCAACAGAAAAATCATTCTGATTGGCTGTAATAATTATAAATTACATTTCTGATGAAGGAACTGAGCTTACTATGAATATATGTCCATATAATCACATGGGTGTGAATAGTGTCTAAAAATTAATATTAAGTCAATTAAAAAAGAGATTACATTAACAAATATCTAAATACATAATATTAATACTACTACTACTACTACTACTACTAATAATAATAATAATAACTGCTGTCATACATACTAGTGTGTTACCATTGCATTAGCTTTAAATACCTTTTCATGAGAGAGATTCATAGAACCAAACAGTCTCGACCTGTATAGTATCACATTCATTGCCTATTGTATAGCTTTAAATACACAACAGGGCATACTGGATGAGCCATGTGGTTCTTATCTGCCATCACTTTCTATGTTTCTATGTACTGTCTTGTTTCTATGTATTGTTCTGACAATGCCGAGTATGGTCAGTCTGTGTATTGCCCAACACACAGGCCTGTATTTTTCTAATATTTCTAGGATTCCCTATATCAATTAGAAGTATTATATTACAGAGAGTGTCTACATCAGTTCATCAGTTGTAATCCCTCCCGCCCCATCAAGCCCCCGCTCCCTATACGTTAATAGCCCCCATACTAAGGACAGTCAGTACTTGATGTCATTAAGCCTCACACATCTTTTGTCATGATCAGTGCTTGAGGCAGTGATTGTCATTGAATCACTGCCTCAAGCTCCCGTCCTGGAGATTTGATGGCTCTCCCAGAATATCTTAAATTTGGGAGTGTCGGTAAACCCCTCAAGGTTTGGCAGTGACTTGATTGTCCCCATCCAGACATCCATACCTCTATCACAGAAGATTACTTACATATTATTAATGGCTGGGAATTCTCGCTACACCTCTTCTCTTAATATGATGATCAGAATAGGGGCTAGACTATTAAAAGGTATCTGTAGGTGGAAAGTAGATTCAAAGGATTCAAATCCCATCTCTTTAATCTTCAGTATTATCTACGTTGATACCAGAGAACAATGGAAATGTTCTGAAATGAAAGTTCTGAGAAGTCTCCGTGTAGCAGGAATGTTAAAACGAAACATAAAACAGCATGGATGATAAAATGAAAGTGTTCAGACTGTGAAACTAATTAATTGGCAGCACATAAAGATTGCCTACCCTACAGGACATTATATGCCCAGACCAGAGAGGTAAATATACTTCATATGATCACATTGCCATGTTAATTGTCTGCTGCTGATGTGTTGCCTTTGGCAATTGCTATGGGCAGGGCAACTATGACAAATTAAACTTGCCCCTTTGACCTGAACATGAAATGTGATTTTTCCAGCCAATAAAACTTAATCTCCAAAGCAGAATGTCAAGCAGGGGTCCCAGGAGGTAGAGGGTGATGGATTACATACAGAACGTCTCAAATCAGTCAAACATATGTACATAAGCATATACACAGTATATGTTTCATTTTCACATAAATATATATATATATATATATATATATATATATATACACACACACACACACATATATATATATATATATATATATATATATATATATATATATTGTATAATGGCAAAACTACTATGATGAATAGGACTGTAGCTGTACAAGACAAGCCCCCAACCCGTACAGTGTGGGGGCATATCCTGAGGTCACAAGCACCAATACACAGGACTTTCACTTCTTGCACATTCCACATGTGTTAAAGCTCTGCAACAGGTCCACAGCTCTTATGCCAATTTACCATCTGATCTAAAGCTGGCCACACACAAGATCCATTATCATCACACCGTGATTTACTAGATAATTCAAACAACATTTCATTGGGGAATGTTAATTATCTGCCACACATCGTCCCCGCACACTAAAGCTGGACATCCACTAGAATGATATCAATCTAGTATATTGATGCTGATAAACAGCTTAAGCAACACGATTTTTCTGCTGTTTTTATTCAGTCGAAAAAGAGGAGTAAACCAATGATCAGAATAATTGTTCAGGATTATCTGAAATGCACACACACACACCAATACCGCACCCTTCAAACATCATTTATGGAAGAAAAATAAGATAAAATTATAGTCTACCATGCAGACTCAGAAAACATTGCCACCACACACTAGAAAGATTTTTCAATTGGAGAATTGGAACAATAATCGTTATTGTGTATACATAAGACTGCCATCTCCCCTTACAAATACCTGTCTATGCAGCAGAACACTGCCAGAAGATATAAACATATGGCTGTACCTGTGTACATACAAAAACGGTGAATGCGATTTTTAGGGCGTTCATCAAGAGATGTGACCTTTCTTCTAGCTGCAAAGCATGATGATAATCGATTCTTGCAATATGAGAATCTTAATGAGATTCTTAATAAATAAATAATTAGATAGGTGTGTACCCAGTTGAACATTAATATGGGGTTCAATCAAATACGTTCATAGCCTAAATTCCACATTTTTTTAGTTGTGATAGAATAAGAAAGTATATAAATGTATTAGAAGGCGAAATGCATTAAATGGTTTCCAATCCAGCTGCAGCTTTTAAAGCAAATAAAAAGGACGTTTTGCAAGCTAAATGCCTTTTAAACAATCTATGTCACTGTTAAAATTCATTTAACATTTTTACAGCCACTTTAAAAATAGATAAAAAAAACATTAAGTAAGAATTCCTTCGCCCAGGCCCATCGCTGTTCCCAGTGCTTCATAAGGGAAGAGAATTAGTAATCTCTTAATTCTTCTTTTGAAGGTTTCTTCTCTGTTACCCTTCAATACTATAAAACTTCCTGTAATTGGAATATTGAGTTACAGACTCATGGCTGCTCGTTAAGCCAGAGCTGTTCAGCATAGTGTAAAAGGGAGAGGCTCGCTGAGGACTGAAAGACGGGCTTAGCTTCCATTGTTTCTGAAGGGCTGATTAAAACTTAGTAAATGCACTTCAGATGATGCCTGGGGATTCCATAGAATAGACCACTCATTGCAAGGGACATACATTATTCAAAACAAACCCTAATGGATCGATTTTGTACAGCAACAATGGGATATTGTTAAATTGTCCATTTCAACAAATGTAACCGCCTTAGTTTAACCGGTATCTACTCTGGTAATTAAATGCTGAGGGAGGAAGGACGGTGGTCCTGGGCTCGGCTAATTATTTTATTTCAGGGTTCATCGCTCGTTCAGGCAACATTCACTCCGGTTACAAGTTACTCATTTTTCTATATAAAGTTACTGTATTGTTCTATGTAGTTTTATTCTGCCAGTTTCATATATACTGATGGTTTTGATTCATTTTTAATGTAGTGCGGGCATATCATGGTTTACCAGGTATCAGCGACACCAGTACAGTTTGCTGGGATTTTTAGTTTTTGAACACCAGACCCTCCAACATGACCCATTCCACCATGTACAAAATATTCTGTTCCTGAGATTCCAACAATGAGTTACTATGGTAACCACCTNTGTATAGGACAGTCAGTTACTATGGTAACCACCTGCGTTGAAGAGAAAACTGATTCGTTAACACCAAGGCCTAAATTTACTAAACTGCGAATTGGAAAAGGGAGGAAGTTGCCCATAGAAACCGATCAGATTTAAGCTCTCCGTTTCATCTTTTCATACTGTAGAACGTGAGCTTGAATATGATTGGTTGCTATGGAAAACATTGCCACTTTTCCAATTCCGCAGTTTAGTAAATTTAGGCCCAGGTGAGTGACATTTAAAAGCTCAGGAGCGGGGTATTATGTGCCTGGTGGATTTGGTCATGTTGGGGGAGTTTGTAAAACCAGGGCCCATATTTACTAAGAATGGAAAAATGGAGATGTTGCCCATAGCAACCAATAACATTTTAGCTGACATGTAAGGAGAACATTTGCAGGATACTACAGGAATTATAGTCGATACCGACAACATAGAAATATTTAAGAAAGAGTATAAAAAATATTAGCTCGGCATACACTAGAATGATGTGGATTTGGCCCAAAAAATGTGGTCCGAAAAGTCCCAATGTTAGCGTCACAGTAGTAAGCGTACATGACAATTATTCAGGATTGCCGACTTGTGTCCCTACAAACCAGAAGCAGGCAACATGGGGGATTGGGCAGGATTTATGCAAATCAGACCTAAAGCCCCGCCCTAAATAGCAAATTGATATTGATGGGCGGAGTATGACATCACAGTGCCAATTGAGGCTGAGACACTAATTTACTGGGATTCTGGGAGAACTACGCAAAATCTGGGAGTTTCCTGGACATCCCAGAAGAGTCGGCAACCCTGCACACATCACAGCATATTGTTAGCTTGAGTCCAGTAACTGATTGCCGAGCCTAACAATAATCTAAGTGTTTCAGGGACATTTCATTGATGTGAAAGCACATAATAACTAACTTAGCCCAGTTATTTCTGATCACTCTCTCCATATAATATAACCAATCAGGACAGTACCACACATACAACTAGACATAAATAGCAGATATTATTTTAGGAAATGGATTCACAGACAATTGTGGACCAACTGTGCTAACAACCTGGTATTAGTTTAGTGATCATCTGTACTGTCAGATAATTTTGTAGAATGCCATTCCCATTCCTATTGCCAGTGTGCATAATAGTTCTGGACCTGGCCCAGAATGAATGGAAACACACTGCAACAAAATGGCACCATAGAACCCTGGAGGCCGTGCTATGCTGTTGACTGGTTTATGCCTGGCTACTTAGCATCCTGACGTTTTCAGACCCTGTTCTCACACTGCTGCACAGATCCAGGAATTTGCTGTGACAATCTGTTTCACAACTTTTTTTTCTACAATTTTTTATTCACATTTAAACCCCTGAAAAACCCAGGTCTGCCCGTTCACACTGCAAGCGACCTGGGCAGACCTGGGAATAACCCTGCACCATATTTTTCCGATGGTCTGTTCACACTGTGACTTGACCAGGGTCATGTGGTAATAACCCCGGACTTTGACGCAGTGTGAGCAGGGTATAAGAGACTGCCTCTTTCCCAGTAATAACTCAGCAATCTGCTCACTGCAAGGAGCTTCTGCTGCACCACTCTGAGCTGACCTAACGTCATTACCCAACAAGACCGGCCAATAATAATACCAGGGATGCTCAATGATTACTTGATCTTAAGTCATCCATAAAAATATTTCGTGCACGCATCCAATATTTAATGCAGCGCCAATCGGCTGTTTTCACTAAACAAAGGCCTCACACTTCTGTATGATTATCGGTCCCAGTAGAAGAGATGGGCTGTGCGATAACGGGCATTTTCCGTTTCTCCTTTATATGAAGCAACCACATTATCAAAAGGCAACCCCATATATCAAAGTATGCTTCTCTCTAAATGTTATCATTTGCTTTATGGAGTTTACAGTAAAAGTAGTCTGATTCTGCACCCCCCTTCTTTTTATTTCCCAAAATTATTTATAACTATTTATATAAAGGGTCAGCATATGCCAAGATGAATGTTACAAAAATATATACTCCCTGCCATCTGTCCCTAAAATAGCCTGAAGTATCAGCTGTGTTTAAATGACACATAAAAGTATATAAGCAAGTAAATAATGTCTCTATTTATTCAGACCTGGAGCACTGGGGATAATAAGCTGATCTAGGAGGCAACAGGAGTATTCACCGAAATAACACTTGACCAAAAAACAAGATTGTGGTTATCTTTAGATCCCTATAGAATCACGCATGTGCAGGGCGGTAGCGAGACAGCAGCCATGTTTCCATAAGCTTCTGTCAGGTCCCCCGCTCCAGCTCGGGGTTACTGAGATACAAGTCAGACCTAATGCTGTAATGCACTTATTCCAGTTCAGTGAAACCCAGAGTTACCAATTCTCCCCGAATATCCAGGTCTGGGCATTGCTCCCAAAGTCCTGTGACTCCACGCAAATCTCCCGGACCGTAACCCCCAAGCCAGTCACACAGCTACCAAGTAATAATCAGCCACATCTCAGTCTTACTAATTTTATAGCAAGGATGAAGATTTTAGTCATATTCCTATTGACCTGTTGTAAGATCTTCTCTGTTCCGCATAGAGATATGTGCCGAAGACAGATAATAGGGTTCTAAACACGTAAAATGAATTGGAATAATAGGATCGGAAGGTAAAGGTAAAATTCTTAGTACATCAGGATCACTGATATTTTATTGTCTTTGATATTTTCATTTATTTCTGTTTATTTAACAAACATATGTTTTTAATACAGCTATCAAAAGTTATACAAACCGGAACAGAGTAAGCGACCGTCTTATGCCCCGTTCACATAGAGGGCTATTACCCGGGTAATTCAGTCAACTTCCCGGGTTGACTGAACTACCTGGGTAGTGTGCTCAGTGTGAACGGCTCTAAAATTACTACTAACTCCCCCTGGTTCAGTGTGAACGGTGTAGGACCAGGGTAGTTTGTGTATTACTAGGGTAGTTAGTGAATTACCAGGGTCATTCAGCACTGTGAACAGGTTTGATTACCAGGGTAATTCAGACCACAGCTAACAACCCTGCTCGTTAAAAACAGATTTACCAGGGTAGTCTATGTGAGTGGGATATTACAAATAACTTTAATGTGAACAATCTGGTATGATGATATTGCCATAGCTGACTAACCTTTTGTCAGTAATATATGTAAAACATGGCATTCATAAAAACAATTAATGAATCTCTTCTCTTTCTATAGTTATTACTCCAGACTGGATATCAAACTTCTTTGTTACTAGAGACTGGAGTCTTGTTTATTGACAATATGAGGTGTATGTAGAGGAGAAATACAATAGTAAATCATTCAGATTCAAGTTATCATTCTTCTATCATGCTTCTATTATTGGACCAGATACAGACTTACATACTATTGAACTTACAAGCGAGTGGGTAAAACCATGTTGAATTGCAGGGGGGTAAAATGAATGTCAGTGTTTGCATGCAGGGAGAATACTTTATTTTTGCATTTTGCACCCAGATACTAAAACATCATGTCTTAACTCTAATACTGTTTACAACTAATTTACCTCCCCTGTACAGTCCATGAACACATGAGATTTGGATATGGAAATAATATTTTAAATATACGTAAATATAAATGTGCGTACTCTGTCAAAGATAACTGCAAAGATAAGTGCTAAGATATTGAATGGCAAATACATTCTTCTCATTAGCAGGGAATTCTTGGCCATATGGTGAGGATTTACTATAGGTTTAAGTTTAACCAAGAGACAAGATCAATGTTGCTGCAACAAAATTAGATCAGGAAAACATCTTTAATATATTTAATTATACTGTATATGGTATTTTGTTACAGGCTACACATAACGGTATTATACACCCTACATAATGATTTTAAAGCTGCAGTACTGGAATCTTACAAGACCCATTAGAATAACAAATTAGGGGACAGATATCCACTAAACTGGAGGAAATATTAATCATTATTATAAGAATAATAAGAAAATACTATTACCTAGTGCACATTAAATACAATATATGAATAATGCTATAACTGCTATATATTCATTGACTGGCATTTATTGACGTGTCATTGTTCTGTGTTGGAACTTACATAGAAAGTGATGGAAGATAAGAGGTAATGGCCCGGTCAGTCTGCTCAATTTTGTATTGATTTATTTAAACCATTGAATGAAGATTTAGGATATTCCTATATTATCCGAAGAACGTTTACATTGTTCTGCTGTGTTAGACCCTGACACCTTCATGCCCCCATATTCAAATACAGAAATAAAAAGCCCCCCTCGTTGTTACACTCCTTGATATATTTAAAAGCTGCCACCTTATGATCTTCTCTGCTCCAAGCTGTACATATTTGGTTATACTAGTCTTTTGTACATACCATGTACCATTTTGGTGGCTATTCTTTAGATAGACTTATGTCCTTCTGGAGATATGACCAGAACTGAACGCAGTATTCTAGGTGAGGCCGCACCAATGTCCTATAGAGTAACATTACAACTTCCCTCTTTCTGCTACTAATAACTCTCCCTATACCACCAAGGATCCAGCTTGCCGTTCTCATGGCTTTATACATTGGATAAGTTATATGAAATAGTTACTTTTAGATTCCTTTCCTCCTTAGTAGTAGGTATTGGACTGAACTGTATCTAATGCATAGGATTTACTTAATCGATTTTAAAACATTATAAATCTAATAAAGTCTAATTAATTGTATGCAATCACCAAGACGTGGTATAAAAATTAGCTGCTTAATTATTGTATTGCAATTACTTTCTATCAAGCTTTCAGTGCTTAAATGAAATATAACAAATTATAAACAAGAAATACAACAGTTCAAAACACAACTGCAGAACCTTAATGGGACGGATAAATCACTATGTCTTTCAACACAAACATACAAGTGATTTTCTTATTATTATTATGTAGGGTAATATTATATAGGGTAATATTATATAGGGTAATATTATATAGGGT
>JABWIB010002516.1:5422-22170 GCA_016617825.1 Platyplectrum ornatum | reverse complement strand
CGACTGTCATAAATATAACAAGATTCAGGCACGCATAAGGACCAGCAGCCCTGCGATAGCAGAACGATGGGCATGAAAACATAACGCTTCCCTGCATATTTGTAAATAACAAAAACCTAATTTTTCAGCGAAAATTACCATTTTTCACCAGAAAACGGTCTTTATCACTTCAAAATGAGGCGATAACACCTAGATAAAAATACCTATTTGTCTTGGTCACCATCCTTGTATCAGTAAAAAATATGCATAGCACTACTAAGAAGTATCAAATGCTGTTTCTGCCGTTTGAATGTCACCATAGAGCTACCAAAGACAGACTCAACAGTTAACAAAACTCCTAGGCCAGTTTCAGAACTACAATGGACATACAAGAACCCACAGCTGATACTAAATATGCTAAAATAAATATTAGATATATTAGTGTGTGGCAATGGCAAATTAGATACAGTGTATAGTTTGCTACAGTGCTCGAAGTGGGCTGGTATACACCACCCCCTCCAGACTGGTGGGGAACATTTATCACAAAATAACGGATCCAGAAGGGGCAGGGCTTATTCAAGGGTTGGAGCTATTTACTATAGTTCAGATAGTCCAGTATTACATGTGAGATGTATTAGGGATCGGGACATGGAATGGTATATAGTTCATGTTGGGCTTATCATGAGCCTGGGAATGCCACACTATACTGTTTATACAGGGTATATTATGGGTCTGGGAATGAAAGAATCTATAATCATTAACGTAAACAGAGAGAATATATATTTTTAATAAGTCCTATGACAAGATCATTGTTTACTGGTGTCATTATTACGTTTAGAAAGGGTACCCTCTACAACTACCTCTATATAAAGTCTACCTAATTAACCAAACCAGAGGCGGAACTACCATTGGTGAAGCAGGTGCAAGGCACTGGGGCCCATGAGGATCCAGGGGCCCATGGGGTTCCCGGGACTCATGTGGCTCCCAGGTCTGCAGGTGCTGCAGTTGTTCCATGGAAGGGCCGGGACACTGTCCCTGAAACTCTCAGCTCAACTGTTCGGCTGTCATGTCGGCTGTGTCAGAGAGAGTCGAGTGATGCTGGCTGCAAATCTGCCCAGACGGATAGCCAATACAAAGTCAGACTTTGAAAGGAAGAATATTTTTGCACCTTGGCCCACGACTATCTAGTTCCGCCTCTGAGCCAAAACCTTTCCACTTTATACAGTTATGACTTGCTCTAAATGTTATTCACTGAATATCTCACCATTAGCTTTTCAACATTCTACCAAAGGTGTTTAATATTGTTGTGGCAAATTGTCCTGACCTTACTCTGCTAAATTCAGTAAATGATAGCAGATAACAGCTGACAGACTAACTGTGCACAATGACAACTTTACTGTCAAACTGTCATTTGTGGTATATGGATGTTTGTAAAGGGCTTAGTGATAGCAAACATTGAGCTTTTAGTGCAGGTTTATTGATTTCAAAGGCTTATAAATGCTGATTTTACATGAACTGTAAAGGTTATATGGTCAATTCTATGTTCAACAATTTATTAAAAACAATAATATATTAAAAACAATAATATATTTTATACATTTAACACATTTTTGCTGAGCGGCTACTAACAAAAATTTACTGTGAAAGAGGTATTTTTTTTGCCAATCTATTTTAATAATAATTAACCATTATGACGATATATGAGAGCAGACACCTGTATAATAAGGGTTTGGTAATTATGCCGAATTATCCCTATTTTAGCAACCTACCCATTCATTACTCTGACAACTCACTTTCCTGATGCCTTCTTACTTGGACAGAACTTCATTCCATGCACTCAGGGCTTTGCAAGTGCACATCCGGCATACACAAGAACTTTGTACGTGGAAGTCGGTAGCATTATTAATCCTGGATATGGTACCAAGTACAGTAAGGATTAACTTATTTGTTTACTGGGCCAGTTTTCTACAAATATGTTTGTTTAAGGAAATCAAAATGACATAATAACACACAGATTAACATTTTATATTTTGAAACCAAGGAGAAACAATACAGCATTTTTTTTATCTTAGTAAGGAAAAATTATAATACTGAAACTATAAACAGAAATGTTGAATACATTTTTTATGGTGGCATATTCGTGTAGTTACATTCATTTATAATGATTTAGTCTGCAATGAAACATTTATTTTGTATTATTTTTATCCTATATTATACAGCATTTCAGGAACTTGTGACTCAGAACCTCAGAAAGCTGGATAAATGTTACAGCAGTTATAGTAATGCATACAATCAGCAATATAATGCATCTATTTCAGACCTACTAGAGAAACTGATGGACAGTTATTTAAAAGAGCAACTGATGTGTATAATGTAAATCGTAGTTTTGATAGATTCTATGGTGAGTGGGGGTAAGGAAAATGTAGAAGCAGTAAAAGTAAATTTCCCCAAATGTTGTGGATACAGGGGGATAGGGGACTATAAAATGGGCAATGCTTATCAGCGAAAATTGGTTGTTTGCAATAATTTACACATTTGTTAATTATCTGATAATTTAACAAATGTGTTGTATGAATCTCTGTTCATTTTGATATTGTGAAAAATGTAAAAAGCTATTGTCAACGACCAATATTAGTGTTGAATCCATAGTATTCAGGGTCTCTAAGCTGATTGATGATAGTCCCAATGACATTTAAGTCCAAGTTTAGTGGTGGACGAAGCCGCCTGCAAACTGCTAGTACAAATATAAATATTAATATATTAAAAGACCAAAGAGTACTGATGTACAGAATACAGGTGACTGGTACACTAATGTTTAAGGCAGAGAGTGGAAGACATGTGCAGTAGCAGGCAACCAAAGGCAGAGAAGCAAAATGACCAGAACCTGCGTTAACCAGAGGCAGTCTGTTCATCCTGGCTACTCCTCAGAAGCAGCCCCACAATGAGACAGAGTCCCACAGTAGCTGCTAGGACAAGTTAGTGAAAAGTCCACTAAACACCACATCTTAACTTAAAGCATCCATGTGAACGTCATAAAATACAGAACATAATATTTTGTACATCCTAGACTCTTACTATACAATGAACATGGCAAAAAAGTGACAGCCATCCTAGTCATGTAATATACAATGTCCCCTTATGACCACCAAGCAATATACACTGCATCTATTCATGAGAAATGTAGAAAGTTTGGGAACAACTGCACTAATAGTTATAATAATCTATGTATTTTATTTACCTCTATTGTAACTTCTTATTTACCTTAAGTACCTTTATGCTGCTACAGTTGTCTTAAATATTGTAGCTACCATTTAAATTAATAACTATGGAGAAGATCCAGATCCCCACTCTATCTTGTACCTTGAGATCCAGATCTCTGTATAGTACATGCAGTGTGTCAGACTGGCATAATCGTGTAGTACGGTTGAAGAATGTTAATAGCACAGTATGAACTAGCTTCTGCCCTGCATTTAAGCAGGAACGATAACTTAACTTTGAGGTCTGTCTGCAGATTCCATTACGTATAAGGGAGAGTAGCCTCTCCTGATACATAGATGAATCTGCATAGTGCAGTCGTTACTTAAGTTAGGCTATGGTCCTATGTCAAAATGACTTTATTTTTTAATGTCTATTTGTTGGTAATTAACTATTACATTTGATGGGGGACACAAAGCAATAACAAGTATATCAGTTACACAATCCCTTGCATCAGCTTTTCACTCTATGTAATGGCCAGAAAATGGCTAAGACGGGCCAAACCATGCAAGACTCGCTCTCATGGCACTCCACACTGCCAGCTTCATTTTGCTTTGTCACCGATGACCAAAGCCTCTACTCTGGTTACACCATCATCATCTCAAGAAAAAAGAATAGAACTAACAGCCTTAACAATATTGCTCATGAACATCAACCCTTTTACTGACAGATGAACACCATTGGGCTTTTAAAGGAGATAACTTATCATACTTGCACAAGTGATAAATCGCATGGCCTTAATGATAAACCTTTATGGACCTATGGAATCTTCATGCTAAATCCATAGCCAAAACATAGAAACACAGCAAAACCAATAATTCATTCTATCTAGGAACTATACCAACAGGGGGACGTGAGCCTGGGTTAAGGTAAAAAAAAACCAAAACATATTTTCTATTGGGGGGGGGGGGTAGTGAAGAAGAAAAAAATGCTACATGCTCCTGCAGAATGTGCAGCAAGCAGCCTCGGATTTTGTAAGTCAAGGGTTGCCATCATACCATCATCTATATGATGCCACCAAATCATTTCCTACAGATGCAAATGTTGCATCTCTCACTTCGAAGGACTGAGTTCCAAACTCATCGACCTCCAGTACAATATTGAGCAAGCATATCTGAAAAACAGCTTGCAATGGGGTGTAAGACACAGGAACCCATTTAACATGCACCAACTAGATAGGCAGCTCACAAGACAAATCACCTAATTGGTGTGTCTAGTAAGGTGACCCAGTGACCATGTCACTCCTGGGGTGGGCATAAATTCAACATTGTACAGCATCAGGCAACAATCGCACATATCAGCAAGTATACAGAAAGGCAGAGAGCGATTGGAGGAAGCCACCATTCCAAAAAACATCCCAAAAGGCAACTGTTGAAATCAGCACTAATTAACAGTGTTTTATAGAGGAAATCTGCCACCAATGATGCAGCACCTATCAGACCAGATAATATGGGAATGGTGATGGGTCACCTACCATCAACAGGGTCATAACTTTAACCAGTTGGAAATTGTTGTAGTAGACAAAACCTTACACAGTTGCAGCAAGGTCACACCCATTGCAGCAGTGTGCATGACATTTTGTGTCGATATGACCTCTGAAATAATCTGCTTCGAGCTCGGTATCTGCTGTCCCTGCATACTAGCTTTAAGCACCATGGCACTGGACAGTGACCAACTGCATTGTCTCTGGCTCTCCTGCCCCTGGTTCACGATGCAATGAGGTCACTAGGAGAAGGAACAAAAGGCAAACAGTACTAGACAAGTGGAGGACGCATATGTGAGAATTCAAATACTCGCAGCTTTAAATAGATGAGCCTTTCCCATGTGAATTGTCACTTCCAGCTAGCCATCAAGCAATGGCTAATTAGAAATATAAATGGGGTTCAATGTGTTTTGAAGTTGCCTATTGGCTTGATGACATATGCAGAGATTTTTTCCACTAATTTTTTAAGCTTTACAAGATAATCAGACACAACTGGTTGAGGTTTTGTTTTTAAAATAAATATTGGACTGTGTGCACAACAAATGACAAATCACCTTGCACAAAACACAACAATCATGAATAAACCGACAGAATTCGTCAAAACTATTCTCCTACACTACCTAGTATTGTTCGTGAATTCAAACTTGACCATGAGAGAATCAATTTTCCCAGGTGCGAGAATCTTTCATGCAAGTGCGAGATACATTCTCACAATAAAACACGCAGCAAAAAACTCGCTCAAACACGCAAGCATGAAAAACATAACCACAAAACCATCAATAGTAAATACTCAAAGGCGGCGTGAGAACTGGCACAAAACTCACAGTGAGTTTGCGCGACATAAGTACAAAATCGTGCCCTTTAGTAAATTTCCCCCAAGATGTTGTCCAAAGCAACCAATCAGATTCTGGCTCTCACATTCCTGTTACATACTAGATAATGCCACTTTCTGATGGGCAATATGTTCTTTGTTTTATAGAAGACATCATCAAACCAGTAATGCCTATTAGGCTATGTCTAGTAAACACTGGTATCATTCATTAATCAAAATAAAAACATTAAGCAATATTCATTTTTTACCTTAAAAAGCAATCTGAAAATGTGAATAATAAATCCATTTGTATAGATGTTCCATATACATGGTGAAGGATAAACAGAGTTTCACATATTTTTGACAAATTATAATGGAAAAAAAACTGCAGTATTAAAAAAAAGGTAAGAAATGGTTTGCAAAGAAAATGACTAGTGATCTCAAATAATGTGCTGTGTATGCATGAACTTCATAAGCATGATGGGTGAAAGGTTCATGTGTCCTGATGGCATATATGTTAAACAGAAAAAAAAACGACGATTGTGTGTTGATCATTTTTCTGTCCTTTGCTGAAGCTTCACTGAAATGATGGACTGTATATTTTATATTAACAACATAAAAAGTTCAACAGCAGGTTGTCAAGAAAATAAATAAAGATTGTGGCTGGGCGCTTTGAGTAATGCAGGAAGTGGGATGAAATACTATGCAATTCAAAATAGTTTGTGCAATTTCCCAACCAAATATAATTTATTCCTGTCGTGTAATGGAATACAAAATTATTTGTTGTTTAGCTGTAGGGCATGTTTCACTGGGATAGCAAATAAATAAGTAAAATAAAAACATGATGCACTGGCTCGGTAAGGTGACTTCAGTAGAAAAGCACTTATGCATGACAGTAAGATGAACTGGTATAAAGAGAATACTATTTGTGGTAGGCCTGGGAATAAGAAAAAGCAACAGAGTGCAGGGGTGAAAGTCATACGTTGAAAAGTAATGTTTCCCTTCATGTGAATGTATTAACATGTAGCTCAGAATGAATGATATGGCTTCCAAATATGATTTCTTTATATGATTGAAAAGTCACTCTCACAGTGTATGTTTTTTAGATTTTTGTGTGTTTAAAACAATATGCATGAGAATTTTAGTTACCACAAACATCTTGTCTTGATGTTTAAAAGTAAACAATTGCAGCAGAACTTACTCAATAGCATAACTTTTTTGTCATCAGTTGATGTAGAGCTGAATGTATACCAGTATCCATAGCTCACCTTCATATAAGCCATGATCCTTACCAGAGGTTACGCAGGGCCGGAAACAAAAATCTTGGGGCCCGGTACACCCAGATTGTTGGGGCCCCCCTCAGTAGTGATAACACTAGTAACAGGGCTCCTTGAAGCTTGGGGCCTGTCACAGCTGTCCCCCTTGTCCCCTCCTGTCGCCGGCCCTGGCAGAAATGCAAGCAATTTCTGAAAAGGTGGACTATAGGATGGAAGGGAGAACTATTGTAGCAATACAGTACAAAATAGAACATTTGGGTACAAAGTTAAATAAAATATAAATAGTAAATAGAGAACAAAATTAAGTACAAGAACAGTGCAAAAATAGTTACAGATACAAATGAAGTAGAAATCATGGTTACACTAGCATGAAAATAGCCATATACTGGAAGAAGCGAGTAAATAAGTCAANGAAGAAAGGAGGTGATAGCATCAGGAGAAATAGGAATAGAGGAAGAGATGCAGCCAGGTAGAGGGAGATGATAGGAGGATGGTGGACCCTACTCGTGTAAGTTAATATGCTAAGCTGAGAGGAGCACAATACAGAAGACATTGGAATGAGGAGGGAGAGGGTAGAAAGATTAGGTGGAGGAGGGGTAAGCCAATCTGAAGAAGTGGGTTTTAAGAGAGCAGTTGAAGGCTTGATTACTGGTCTGCTCAGGAGAAGTCCTGGATGCGACTGGAGTGATATGTAGAAATAATTTGGGATGTGAGGCGGCAGACGCCAGCAGAACGGAGGGGGCAGGAGGCAGTGTGGATGGAGATAAGCAAGGTAGAGGTAGGTAGCAGAGAAAAAGATAAGAGCCTTGTAGGTTGTTGTGAGGAGTCTTAATAGAATTCTGAAACAGATTTTAAGCCAGCATAGATATTGACAGAGTGGGGAGGTAGAAATGGAGCTATGGGAGAGGAAGATTCTAGCTTCTGCGTTTAGTATGGATTGTAGTTTTGAGAGGCTGGTAATTTGGAGACTACAAAGGAGGAAGTTGTAGTAGTTGACAAGATGACAACATAGTGAATGACTGTGTTGTTGGCTTCGGTGGAGGGGTTGGATTTGAGTAATGTTGTGGAGGCGAAAACGTCAGGTTTAGGAGAGAGCATAGATATGGGGGAAGAAGAAGAGTGCCTGGGTGGAATTGCTAATAGTGATGGAGATGTAAGCGGGAGACTAAATGTGCAGAGAAAAGGGTGAGTCTATGATTTCTGGTTTGTCCATATTAAGGTTAGGGAAGGACATCCAAGTGTAGATGGCAGTGAGGCAGTCGGAAACCTTGGACATAAGAGAGGGGGAGGAGTGGTAAATTTGTGTATTGTCGATTACAGTGAAAGCCATAAGAATTAATGAGGTTGGTAAATGAGGTGGTGTAAAGGAGAGATTGGAAGGGGACCAAGGACTAAGCCCTGGCTGACATCTATGGGGAGAGAACTAAGAGGAGTATGCGCCACCAGCAAAAACATTTAATCAGATGAAATATATATAGCCAGAAGTCTCAAATAAAGAAAAACGCAAATAAATCTGACAAACATCTTTGGAGAACATTAAACACTAAAATGATACCACCCCACCATGTAACTTTATTTATATTTNTCTATTTAACAGGTAAGTCATATTAATTCATAATCAGATCTGTTAAAATGTGGTCTTAGGAATAACAAATGTATGTCCTGGACATGATTGCTCAAGGCTGAATATTCAGAGAATAGTCCTCTACACAATTAAAGTCACAATGTATTCATATCTTTATAGAAAGTGTGTCAAGAATCCTACAGATCTAATAATGACACACTAATGAATATCATTTAATACAGTTTTACTTTGTACTACTGTTGCTACTGTGCAATGATCCAGGTTATAATTACACTTGATTAACTGATAAAATGGAGGTTATTTTTAGAGATCAGTGATAATAAGTAGGCAACAAAATGACAGGATAGAGGAACAGAGAGGCACATATACAGAGAAAGACTTTGTCAGGCCTGCAGGACAGACACTAAAGACAGTGCTTAGTTCTGCTCCACATTAGCCATCCTTTTCTCACTTTGAAGCATTGGATCTGACATGGATAAAAGCAAATTGCAAACAAAGTTGACATCTGAATCTCATTAGGTTTAGATACTGCACAGCGTGGAGGCACTAAAAGGACAAAATGCTCACTTATCTGGAAACAAGCAGACATTTTACATTTAAATTTTTTCTTTATAATTCATAGTTTGTAAAGAATTCTGATCCATAATGATTCTCAATGTGGATTTGCAGATAGTCTAAAAATAATTTTAGGAGTGCTGGTTTTCTTTAGCTTCATCTCAACCAGGAAAAGATAATGCATGTTTCTAAGTTTACCTGAGTATAACTATAACTTCTAGTAGAAAGACAGGAGTAATGCCAATTTATGGGCCATTTGCCCTTACCCGTATAAGATGTTCTAGCGGCAAAATTAATGACATCTTTAAATTAAATTATACCTTTAAATTATAATAGTATATGCACAACCTAAACATATTTACAATTATAGTAGTAGTAGTTTTAGGTGGCTAAAGTTAAGAAGTTGTGTCCAGACTTCAGCCATCCAAATTTCTCCTCCTTATATGTATCTAGTCATTCTCCCTTTTTTGTTTCCAGACATTTTTTGTTATGTCTCCAGCCTCCCACCTTCAACCTGGATATACAAAACACCAGGCTAAAGAAAATCATTGCTAAATGACTAGATGAATCACACTCTAAGGGGTATATTTACTAAGTGGTGAGATTGGAAAGTGGGGATGTTGCAACCGATCAGATTCAAGCTCTCAGTTTCATTTTACACACTGGAGAATGTGAACTCAAATCTGATTGGTTGCTATGAGCAGCATTCCCACTTTCCAATCTCACTGCAATCACCGCGACCTGCGTCTACACCAACAAAGCTGGCTTAAAGTAAACACACATCAAGTGCTTATTTATTCACAAGCAGGCTACTAATAAATAAGCACCAGATGTGTGTAAAAATTTTAAAAAAATGAATAATAATAAAAAATAATAAAACTTATAATGAAAAAATAATTAAAAATAATAAAAAAAAATAAAAAAGTTAATACTGTTGTGTCTGTGTGGGTTTTTATTTAAAAAAACATTTATTTAAAAAAAATGTTTAATTCATCAAAAGCTGGCGTAGTACTCATGGCGGTTGCTATGTTCAGCTTTTGTGAATGAAACTAATGTGAATATTTCCAGCATTAAAATTGATATTTACATTAGTTTCATTCACAATAACCGACATAGTAACTGCCATGAGTACTATGCCAACTTTTGATATATGAAAAAATGTAAAAAAAATTATATGTTAAAAAGATTAATCCATTCCCACCCTGACAGGAAACATGTTCACGCTACAAAACATCAGTGGGGTCAAACTGCTCACTATATCCGTATATGAGTTCCTTGAGGGGTGTATTTTACAATATTGTATTACTTGTATGGCGATTTATTGATACTACCGGGGGCTCTGCAAATGCAACATGGCGCACTAAAACCATTTCAGCTGAATCTGCAGTAAAAAAGCCAAATGCCGCTCCTTCACTTCTGACCCCTGCGGTGTCCCCCAAATAGCGTTTTACAACCATATATGGGATGTTTCTAAAATCTGCAGAATTAGGGGATTACATTTTAAGTTTTGTCTTATGGGTAACTCTGTCCTGGATAACATCGGTCCAGAATAGGATGGATTAACATGTAGAATTTTCTAAAAAAAAGGAAATTTAAAAATTGTACCCTCACTTTGCTTTAATTCCTGTTAAACGTCTAAAGGGTTAACAGACTTCCGGAGTGCTGTTTTGGATAAATTGCCGTTTTCTAAATGGGGTCATTTATGGGGGTGTCTAATACGCAGGCCCCTAAGAGTCACATCCAACGTGAACTGGCCCCTAAATTTTTGAAACTTTTACATTTTCTTGAAAATGTGAAAAATTGCTATTAAGTTTATAAGCCCCCTACCATCCTAAAAAAGTAAAAGGAGCTTTAACAAATGATGCCAACATAAAGTAGACATATGGTAATTACTAGTTATTAACTATTTTGTGTGGTGTGACTATCTGTCTTTCAGGCAGAAAATTTAACATTGGGAAAATGGTGAATTGTTCGTATTTTTCATGACATTTGCGCATTTTTCACGAATAAACACTAATGGTATCAACCAAAATTTACCACTAACTTAAAGTACAATGCATCACAAAAAACTATCTCACAATCAGTTGAATAAGTAAAAGCATTAAAAAGTTATTCCCACATAAATTGACACACTGGGCTGCATCTTTTGGCCCCAAATAGACTGCGTCATTCAGGGGTTAAGTCTCCAAAAAAGCTGCAGTGGACCAGCACCACTTGCCAGCTACTGTTCCTTGACATCTTAGTTGCTGGTTAATATCAGTGTGCAAATGCACTCTCTTTTTTTGTGTAGCTGACATCATCCTTTCATGCATTCTTTGTGGATTTACCTAAAAATTTATTTGAGCATCCATATCTTTGTTCAACACCAGCATTACTTCCAAATGTTGCATCAGCCCCATAACATCTAAGGACTAGATCCAGACCTCTACACCTTCGGCTACTTACACAAGCTCGTTTTGTAACTATTCCATGCATGCACACTACAGTTATGCCTTATAAGCTGTGTAGGATTCTGGATACCGTTTGTAAATTGCTTATGGTAGCGAAAACATGATGACCCACCTTGTGTAGAGAATCTTCTCACGGTTTGTGGTAGGAGGCATTTAAAAGATAAACAATCCTCCTTTTCATACAAGCCAAGACTTTCTGTCTCCCTGTTATGATCAGTCCATTGTACAGTGTGTGGAAAGATTTGCTAGTCCAAAACGCCTTAATAATCCGAGTCTCTCCCACCAATTATCACCAAGTGTGTGACTGTTATGTAAGGTTTCTGATGACAGGTAGCTATGAGTTGGTTCAGCCCTGTGGGGGTTAAACCTGATAGGAGATATAAATTGGCAGGATGATAACTACATCCTCATGGCATCTTCATAAAGGGAGGTAAATGGTAATGCCGAAAGTTCATTTAAAAATGTAACTCACTTTTGTATGTAAATGCATAGACTCAAATACATTGTTTTTATGTCTTCCTGAATGAACAGTAGCTAAATGTGCTGCCATTTGGAATGGCAGCACACAAAGCTGGCATTAGAGCATCCATGTTTAAAAGCTAAGGAGAACACAGGTTGTGCTTATTCTCTTTGACAGGACTGAAGCCTTAAGCTGAACCTGACAGCTGTTATACTCAAATAGGTTTGGTACGTAGTTCTGAATCCAGTAAATCAGGGATATTTCTCATTGACACTTAGTAACATCAATCATTATAAAGTTGTGTCATCCATAATGTCTCTGGATTTCTGGAATAGCACAAAAATTCATCCATTCATATACTTTTGCCATACTTCTAATACCTTCATGCTGCTAAGTCTTAGGAGTTTAGGAAGAGTATGGGAGGACGAATTTCCCAGGGATGGTGGGAAGATAATAGGCAGTTGGTCAGATAACCAAGGTATTTTAAGTTAGCTATGTGAGGTTAATCTCACTCTTTTGGAAAATTGTTTGGTGGATTATATTATGGACTTGGTGGTTTATCTGCACTGTTTTTTCCAGATTGTGGTGTTTTTTTTGTTGTAGACTGATATTTTTTTTATTGTTTTTATTGTATTGTGAGTGGATTTTCATAGTTTATTGTGGTTGGTTATTTGGCTTACATTAATTTGTGTTTTATTTCTCTTCTATTCCGTTTTTTCCCCTTTCTTCTCTATCCCCCTTCTTTCGCTCCCCCTTCTTTTATTTATTCTTTCTTTTTACTACTAATTTGACTGAACATTTGGGCATTTTTTTTATTAATTAATTTTTGTGTGATTTTGCTTTCTGTTTTTATCCTATATTTCTTTCTGCTGATTCTGGTTTTGATTATATGTTTAATTTGTATTGTTCTCTTTGCTGTTTTTCATTTGATGAGTGGGGGTTATTATGGCTCTCACTGTTCGTAGCCACACCACACCCCACCACTGTTTGGAGGAGGTAGCAGGCAACACTAGCTTTGGTAGCTCAGTACGCATGTCAAGTGCACGTTATCCCTCTGGCATCCGGGCATTGGAGAGGATGACAATCGCATAATACACTCCACTGGCACTGGTCCTGGACTAGTTCCGGTGATAGTGTTGTGCTGTTTGCGTTTTAATGTTCAACTTTGCAATATGCATGTCCCAAGAGTGTCTAATTCTCTTGCTGATGCTTTGTCCTGTTTCAATTGGCCCAGGTTTTGAGAGTTCCTCAAGTTTCTTTGACCGGTTTAACCTGCCTGTCACCTTTGGCAGATTGTTTGTTTGTCCTAGAAGCTTTAGCACATGGCTTTCTTGCTACTTTTTGGACATACCATTGGGCATGGGATCAATGAGTTGCATTCCATTCTGCGAACAAACGACCAGGTAAGAATGAGAGGGATTTTCTTTTACAGTGGTTTCAATATCAGGCTGGTCATTCTAAAGCATCCATCTTGCTGGGGTTTCTTATTTTACTAAATTGAAAGGGGAGGCTGATTCATTTTTTATTTCTAGAATTTTGAAGGGTTGACAGAATTCGTACTTTTCAGTTCCTGATTCACGGCATCCGATTGTTGAGACTATGTTACGTTGTCAATTGTGCTTTGTTCGTACAGTAACAGTTAGTAATTTTGAAGTCTGTCTTTTTCATGTTGCTTTTTTATGGGCTTTGGGGCCTTCCAAATATCTTAATTGGTGGCATCCAATAGATGTTCAGTTACAACGAGTCTCCATTGGTGTAACATGGTTTTATTGGACTGTGATTTCTTGTAAAATTCTAAAACAAATCAATTAGGGCGAGGTAAATTGGTCACTTTTCAGTGGCATCCTGATACTGAATTGTGCCCCATTACTTTGGCTTTCTCATATTTCAATATTTCAGTTTTTTCAGAATCGGATTTAGATGAATACCACAGAGATTGAGGACAAGACAGTCTAGATTTATTTAATTGCCTTGAGGGGCATGGAAGCTTTTTCTTCATTGGCGGTTGGAGATCTTGGGGATTTGAAGAGATAGAGCTGAGGGTATTTGTGGATGGATTAGGGTGAGGATGCACCCACCCTAAATTTACTGAGCAGTGAGATTTCAGAGAGATTGAAAAGTGGGGATGTTGCTCACAGCAACCAATCAGATTCAAGCTCTCAGTTTCATTTTACATACTGGAAAATGTGAGCCTAAATCTGATTGGTTGCTATTGACAACATTCACACTTTTTCTTCTCCCTGCAATCTCCCTGCTTAGTAAATTTAGGCCAGAGGGGCACAAACGACGATGTGTGACACATTCATTTGAACAACATAAGGCTTATAATTTAAAGGTGTTACCATTTACAGTGGGTGGTTGGGGGTGGAAGTTATGGTGGGGTGATGGGGCGGGATCGATGATAGGCAGTTGGTCAGGTGACCAAGGTATTATAAGTTAACTACGTGACGTAAATCTCACTCTTTTGGAAAATTGTTTCCCTCCCTTCTCCCTTTTGCAAGGATATATTTTAAACATGTTCTTTGATTTTCAGAAGGGACAATGAAGAAGGGATTAGTAGGGGTATCAATGTAGTTCTGCTGCAATAAAATATGGGGGAGTCGTATCTGCTGTTGGGGTATCAGTTTTTTCTTGTTCATATGTTATTATTTTAATTGTCAACAGTTTCAAGGATACAGTATTTTTTTATATAGCAAAACAATACTCTCTTGATTAAAAAAAAATTATCTGATCTTAAGTTACTTCTAGTAATACAGTTCCAATCATAAAAGCCTTTCTTCAAAGACTTTTTCCATAATATAATTAATTTCTTTATTTAAGTAAAGTAATTTTTTTGGCCAACTGTAACATATCTTCCTTATTTCAGCCTTATCAAGTTTACTTATTACTTAAAATCTAGTAATGCAATGTCAAGGGCCACAGAAATTATAATCACTTAACCAGAAGTGCCTCTAGCAAGTGAAGTTACTTTTAATTGTCTTTTGTAATAGACATTGCTTCCTTGTAATCTATCACATAAAATATTAAACAATTAATTCTTATTGTGGAACACCAATTAATTATTTAGTAGTGGGTTAGTGAAAATGTGACATACATTAACCTTTGCTGGGGGCACAAACATCTGGTTAATTTAGAAACTGCTGTGGGTTAAGCAGCATATAATATGATAAGTGTCATTTATTTGATAATGACAGCTCAGACAGCTCAGTATGTCTCTATGGTATCTAGATATGTTTTTAATGTACCTGTCATGTATGAAATGATTGCTGTCTCATCACAAGGATCTCACGCTGTTACCTACATGAAGAATGTATAATGATTAGATAAAAAATTTATGACATTACGTAATTCAACATTCAACCATAGTATTTTATTTATTTATTTATTTATTGACTTATTAATAAAAAAATGCATAAGTAAATATCTAAATGTTATCTGTAAAAACTGCAAATTCCAGCACAAGCTAGCAAGCTATAAAAACAATTTCAAATTCAAGAAACATGGCTTAATCAGTAGTATCATTGTTAGATTGCAAAACAAAAAAGAAACGCAGTATTTAGCTTGAGAACGTTATATACAGTATCATTGTTCAAAATTTTTTGGGGAGCAACACTGATAAAAGTGTTCGGTTAGGTTCTGGAAAATAGAGGGTTAGGCTGTAAGAAGGGGAATTTTAGGGTTAGGCTATATGACTTAGAAGGTTAAGGGTAGGCTGATAGAAAGGGAGGGTTAGTTTATTGGCGCAGGAGGATTCCAGTGCAGATTTGTTTATGTTAATATAACCCACATGTAACACAGCTACATTGAGGGGGGGTTTCTGAGCTACAAGCAACCCCCCTGCGTTTGCCACTGGTATGATGTAAAAGATACCTTGAGCATGCAGACCTATTAATGTCCATTAAAAATATACAAACTTTAATATATGTAAAATCTGGATAGGGTATCAGACAATGCAATTAGTTATTATAATTTTTTTTATGGTTGTGGGTTTTTTATAAGATGACATTTCATGTACCTATATATAGTAAAACATAGGGTGGTACAGTTCAGAATTGTCTGTAAACATGTTAGTATGAGTCACTACATAATTTCCTCATCCATGTTCATATGAGTCATCACTGACTGACATACATTTCTCTGCTTGTAGCTCTCTGCTGTGAAGGTGACTGTGCCTGGAGTATAAAAAGAATGATTTCCTACTGAGGTTTAATAAGGATACCAAGCCATAAAATTAAGGTCAGATTTATGCTTGATCTTTCCTACTAGATTACAAATAAATATATATATATATATATATATATATATATATATATCTCAAAGTTTATTATTACATAGTTTATTGGTTGATTAGATGATTGTTGATGTTATATGTGCTTGCTAATAAATGGTCATTAAAGCTTCTCCCCTAAATTACTCTTAGATGTTAGCGGTTGTGTATACTTTATAAAGAAACAGTGCAGATAACAGTTATATTTTGGACCATGTATAAGCTAGTTTTGTGAGTGACTTGTGCATATATATTGCAAATTACTCCTGGTTTCATGTAAAGTATATAGATATCCGAGAATTTGGCACAGTGCTTTGCCACATAACAGCTATGTCTATGCTACTGACAGGGCCTGTGCGAACATTTACACGGAGAGCGGTTCCTGGTGTAGAATTATGCGTATTTTAGCTGGTAACATTATGTAAACACAGCACCTATGCCATAAATTCTTGAAATGTTTTAGAAAGGCCTCACAATGGGCCAGATTCAGCTTTTCACTCTCATGACTTTTACACTCTCATGGGCAAAACCATGTTGAATTGCAGGGGAGGTAAATTTAATTAGTTGCAATCAGCATAACAAGTGACAGCTGATGTTTCCTAGTCCTAGTCTAATAACAATGTAAC
>JABWIB010002514.1:44242-55991 GCA_016617825.1 Platyplectrum ornatum | reverse complement strand
TTGCATTTTGCACACAGATACTGACCAGNGTTACTGTTACACTGTTATTAGACTTGTGCTGGAAACCTCATTTCTCACGTGTAATACCGATTGTAACTAATTAAATTTTCCTCCCCTGCAATTCAACATGGTTTTACCCACTCGTGAGTAAGACGTGAGTAAGTCAATAGTACGTAAAGTATGGATGTGGTCCATGCCTATGCTGGCATATTTGGCACAAGTGTGGGTATGTCTGTCATAAACCCCCTATCTGCTTATCTAGAATCATGTACACTTTGTCTTGCATCCAGCTCACCTGCACCACAGGCAACAACCAACATGCTGCAATCTAGTCCAGTCTCAAGTCTCTGCAGTGTTCCAGTCCTCCGCTGTCCAGTCTTTGGAGCAGTCTGCTTCAGTCCAGCAGTCTGCTGTCTGATCTAGTCTTGGAGTGGTCTGGTTCAGTACACTGGTCCGTTGTCCGGTACAATCTTTGGTGCAGTCCAGTTCAGTACAGCAGTCCGATGTCCAGACCAGTCACTAGAGCAATCCAGTGCATCAGTCCGTTGTCCAGTCTAGTCTCTAAAGCAGTCCAGTCCAGCAGTCCGTTGTCCAGTCCAGTGTCTACAGTAATCCAGTCCAGTCCAGGAGCAATCTAGTCCAGTCCAGCAGTCCACTATCCATTTCGGTCTCTGGAGAAATTTAGTCCACTCCATCATCCCAGTCTCTGGAGAAATACAGTCCAGCAGTCGACTGTCCATTTCAGTCTCTAGAGCAATGCAATACAGCAGCCCGTTGTCCGTTCCCTGGAGCAGTCCAGTATAGTAGTCTGCTGTCTGGTCCAGTCTATGAAGCTGTCTGGTTCAGTACTGCAGTCTGCTGTCCAGTCTCTGGAGCAACCCAGTCCGTCAGTCTGCTGTCCAGTTTGGTTTCTGGAGCAAACAACCCACATCAGTCCAGCAATAGGTTATCCAGTCAAGTCTCTGGAGCAATCCAATCCAGTTCAACAGTCTGCTGTCCAGTTTCTGGAGCAAGCCAGTACAGTCCAGCAGTCTGCTGTCAAGTTCAGTCCAGCAGTCTGCTGTACCATCCTAATTGTCTAAAGCTGGCCATACACTATAAGATAAATTGTTCCAATCGAAAGATTTTTCAAGAGTGGGTAAATTTTTCAGGTGGCTAAATGTCATTAATTGCAATCAGTGTTACAGGTAANAGATGATGTTTCCAGCACAAGTCTAATAACAGTGTAACAGTAACGCTGGTCAGTATCTGTGTGCAACATGCAACAATAAAGTATTCTCCCTGCATGCAAACACTGACAATCATTTTACCCCCCCTGCAATTCATCATGGTTTTACCCACTCCTGAAAAATCTTTCAATTGGAACAATTTATCTTATAGTGTATGACCAGCTTTAGTCTTGCCTACTTTGTATGCGCAAGCACTACTTCCGATCTCCCAACTTCCACTACGCTGTCTGACGTCCTACAAGACCAGCATAACCATTCACCAATCCCAAAGATACCCACATATCCAGATTGTGACAATATAAAGACACAACAATGAAGACGTTTAAACAAAAGTTTACATCCCCTTGGAGTGCTCAGACTATACACTTAAGCTCAAAACTAACACTAAAAAAGAGTGTCACTGGCCCTTTAAAAATAGCTCCCAGAACACTAAATATACACTCCAATTTTACAACAATGAAGACATCTAGCATTTCGGTCTTACAAAATCATGGGTCTCATATTCATATCCCCTTTTCCCAGCATTACATGCCACATTAGACTAAATAGTTTAAATAAGGACTGTAAATCAGGGTTGTTGACGTTTAGTTTCTCCCTCCAAGGAAAAAACAGTATTTAGCGGCATAAGGGGGGGGGCACGCCTCATGGACAGTAAACCCCATGCAATTGCTATGAATGGGGGGGCGCAATGTCATCAAGCCACGCCTATTCATAGTACCGGTGGGGGCATGAAATTCACATGAAATCACTGCCACTCTCCTGGGATTCCCTGCGGTAGAGACTGGCAAAATCTAACATCTTTAGACAGAAACTTTTTTTTCTCACTGGGAAAAAACAATAAACCCACAAGACTGAGTATTACTAGACAATCGAATAATAATAATAATAATAATAATGAACAAATGGATAAGATTGCCCTGATCACATGCTAAAGAAATATAGATTATTTTTAATCCTTTATTATTATAAGGTATTTAAAGTAAGCTATAAGACAGCACATTATCTTTCCTTGTGGTTACATTTGACATTCAAACATTTCACAACTAGTTTTCAATATAATTAGCAGAAAAACATAGAAATCAATTTGTGCAGTGTTAGAATTCCCAGGTTTCACGTTAGCACATTGTGTGACACAGTTTGTCACATTCTTTTTTTTTTTACCAAGAAGAGATTTGCATCAGGAATTTGTCAATCATTTAAATGCTTTAANTAATATACAAAATAATCTGTACACAGAAAAAAAGGTGATAGATTTAAAAATCTGAATTAAGGGTTTTTAACGCAAATTACTAATGCTAGAGGAGGGATACGTTTTTAATAACAGAACAGGCGTGAGCTATGAATGGATGGTGATGGCGAGTGATTAGCGCAGGCTCTATATTCTCAGAAGAAATCAGCTATGGATATATGTGAGATGTGTCAGAGATTGAAATAGGTTTATTAATTAGGGGATACAATTAAAAACTACTGTCACAATCACGCCCTCTGCCCAACCTCCACGGTGCCTACCTTTGGCTTCTCCCCAACAGTCAGCAACCCTGTGTTTACTAAAGGTTTCTTTCTGCGCCTTAGCTCACATGAAGTTTATGGAGAATAAAGCAATAGATGACTTTGCACTTTACCTTATTACTTTTCATGTAGTCCTGAATCAGTTTCTATGCGTTTTCCTGCATGTAAGGGCAGCCATGGAACAGACTGTATAGCTCTCTTTGGGCAGCCATGAAGCAAAAGCCACTTCTGTTCCAGTTTGGCCATAGGCTGGAATGCTGAGACATGTGCTGTACAGCTAATATACACTGCAGCTTGGTACATCAGAAATAGCGGGGCCCAGGGACTGTCATAATTGGTAAACCCAGGACACCCCCATGTGATGTAACATACCGGGCCCGGGATGAGCTTAGTTAGATGCCAGCACTGCCATATAAGTGACTACTATTGGAGGGAATACAGATAGAAAGCTCCCTCTGCTATGGGACCCCCGCTCTGTACGGGCCAAGGACAATAGACCTGGTTGTCCCATAATCCCCCTACCCCCNTGCCGATGATATACAGTATGTGTAAACTATGTCAGCAAATGTTGCCGGTTTTCTGTCTGCTTACCTAATTATAACTGATTTAATTATATCTAATTTAAATAAGAAATGTTCATGCTTTTTCGCACTGGAAGACATATGTAAAATTATGTAATTCACAAACAAGGGAACAAAATAACTTCTCTACAGAAGGCTTCTTATGCTTCCCTGTTCTCTTCCCCTTCATACTGAGCTACAGGTCACATAAAAGCTATTTCCTAACTAGTCTACATAGGAAAAAGGAAAAAAAGCAAAGTCCAAATGTCAGTTATGTCAGTGGTTGAATTACTAGGTGTCAAAATGAATAAAGAAATTCATGTAAATGTCTGCAAAGATGCCCGTTATCAAAACATACACATTAAAGCGCCAAGTGCCTTATGGCTAATTAATTAAAGATCTGTTGTAAAATNGATTTTTAAAGCTTGTTTGATGGAAAAAATGACTGGTTAGATGTGAGCAGGTGCTGCCTGATGTAAAATACTGTCTGTGTAATTAATAGTAATTACAGGGAAATTTACTAGACAACAATATACAGGACAAGGGATTTGAAGACCCTGTGGTCCTGTGGGTATCTCTGGTAGAATAAACATAGTCTGCAATATCTCCAGGCAACTGTACATGTAAGAAAAAGCCACATAGCAGCGTAACATGGGAGATGAATATAAGAATGTTGGGGGAACTTATATTTTTGCTTCTTAAATGAAAAAAAAAATGTTTCTCTATGGTATATACAGTTTACTGTAATGTGAACTGAGATACAATAATAATAAAAAAAAATATAGACTAGATCCAAAGTTTAAATATAAGAAGAAAACAAATGGAAAGTTTAATTGCAAGGGAGACTAATGACATCTATTACAAGAGTGTGTATTTTTCAGGCAGGGGTCCGGAACTGAAAAAACTGGTGGGCCCAGCCGCTTGCCAGGCTGGGGTCCATAGACTGAGCTCNTTTTACACAGAGTCAGGCTGTTCCTCAGTATGGAAGGCAGCTCCCTTAGCTTGTCCTTCAACTGCACATTGCTGCTCACAAACACTGCGGTTCCGACTGAGGGATGGAGCCGCCGGTCGTGCAAGGGACACATCATATCTGCAAGTTGGGCTGCATCTTCCCCCTCCTCGTATGCCCTAAAATCATACTAATACCATGCGGAGCGGAGCATGTTGAAATGGCACTGAGGACAGCTGGCACCGGGCCTTCGCTCTGTCCAGGCCTGCTGGCTTCCCCTGATGTATGGGCGTAACTATGGAGGGTGCAAAGAGTGCAGCTGCTATGGGGCCCGGGCAGCAATGGGGGGCCCCACATATATATATATATATATAGTGCAGCTACAATTTGATGACATACACACTACACATATGCATACACACATTATATGCACACACCTATAGTCACTGACCTCTGTCTGTTGTATCTTTTCTATGACAGTACCAGTATTTTTTTTTTTTTTTTTTACTAATAAATACATGATATTTATATTATATATAGTAAATGTGTATAAATTGTATATAAAAAATGGCGGAGACCTGAGTTGGGGGGCCCCATTTAAATTTTGCTATGGGGCCCCCAAATTCTAGTTACGCCCCTGCCCTGATGGCAGCCCTGTTCTCATGTGCTGCCACTAACGCATAAATCAGTGTAGTGTGGCCACTAGTAAACATACCCTTACTGCACATTTGAATAATAAGTACCTCCCATACCAAACCACTACTTATCCTGCTGTCAGTCCCATTGGGAGAAAATATTGGCATGCTGAATTGCGTAATTTATCATGGTGATTGTAAATCCAGAGCAGAACACATGTGGGTGTTTTCCAATTTGCATGGTCTTGGTGCCTGATCCAGAGTTTGTGAGGGTAAAATATTTGCAAGTGTAGACATTGACACTACCCCACATTAAACTGCAGGAGAAAGCAAGTATAAACTTTGAAAACTTAGCGTTGAAAGGTGAAATTTCCTAGCTTAACTTTAATTAAACAAAGTTATTCAGTTTGTGAGATGTTTGTGAAAAAGCAAAGTGTTTACCACATGCAATAAAATAAATGAATGAATTAATTTGCACTCTGCACATTGAAATATGAATTTACTCAGCTCTACACTTAGCATCTAAAAAACCGGTGTAAGTGCCACTCTGGATCAGCCCCTGGGTCTGGTCCATACTTAGAGTAGTAAACCATTTTCAAACACACATAAT
Organism: Platyplectrum ornatum; assembly: GCA_016617825.1. NCBI lineage: Eukaryota > Metazoa > Chordata > Amphibia > Anura > Limnodynastidae > Platyplectrum > Platyplectrum ornatum. The sequence continues at coordinate 50,499 of JABWIB010002514.1, read as the reverse complement.
ATATGTATTACAATGCACACCCTACTGTTTCTCAGTAGCGCAGTGAGAATGCCCCCTATCTGAACCTGTGCAGAGAATCTGGAGCAGAGAAAGTAAGATACTGTTAAATTTAGCTGTGAAGCAAAATATTTACAGGTAGTTGGTAAAAGATGGCATCATAAACATTCAAAATAGCTATTCATACACAAACCTTCATAATTCCATAGTTCATTGAAGGGCTCTCCAGATGGGCCAGGGGGTGCAGGAGGGTCATTGAAGAATGGAGAAGTAACTTCCATCTGCAGCCCTCCATGTGCTGGTTTCAAACTAATAGTTACTGGGTCGTGTGATACCGGCCTGCTGTCCCATTCATGTTCAATTCTAAATTCCATCTATACAGAGAACAAAAGAATTACCTGCACGATTGGATTAAACACGATTGGATTAACATATAGTTAACTGTTTTGATTGCTTCTAAACTATATGAACCTTATAAAACACTACATGAAATCTGGCTTGATTATCCTATACTATAGCCAATTCTAGGGTCAGTTGAAGGACTGCTGGTCTGCCTCTGCACTAAACTGCAAAAACTAAGTTATTAGAGAAGAAATGGGAAATCATTAATGGGCAATTGGTTTATTTGCGGAGTGTTGTTGTTGCGGTTGGGCTTTATATGCTGCACTGATGCCTCCTAGATTCATCAACCTTACTTCTAGAAAGCACCAGGTAATAGAATAGAAAAGGGAAAACTGTACAGCTCCTAATGTCGCCATTTCTGATATGCCTGTCACTCAATCTAACCGCGACGTAAAAGGATGCTTGCCCTTTCATACACACCTTATACTCCCCCTGATCCTGTGAATCACAAAGCATGTTAGGAACAACAGTGATAAAGCTGTCTGTAGCTGCTAGAGTTTGTCATGTTGATTCACACATATAGTAACAGATAGCAGAAAATGTGTTGGAAAGTAACACTGCATGCGATCTGCCTGACAGCTGCGCGTTCACATACACAGTGTGAAGATCCAGCATTACTGAGGGACACCACCACTTCTTTCCTGTCCTTCAGGTATAAATAAATAGTGAACAGCAGAAGGTGACAGATGGAAAACTGTGCTGTTCCAGACACTTCACAAAATGCTGCAAATGCTCTTAAAGGGACAATCTAATGACACGAAAGAGTTACAGAGTTACATTTCTGAATGCACCAAGTACATATATTTCTGACGTCTTATTCAAAATATATTATTTGCAATTGTGTATTTTATCTGACCAGTATATAAAAAATAATATAAAGATAAAAATATAAGAACATAATCCAAACTGCAACACATGGTCCATTACATGTGCTACCAGGCATGTGTTTTTAAACAGAGTTGCCCACTTTCCGGGAGATTCCCAAATTTCTCCCGGTCAGATTTGCTGACTCTCTTATATTTCATGTAAATCACTGCCTCAGCCCCGATCTGTACTATGGCACCCATCCACAGAGAAAGATACCATCCAGGAGTGGGGCCTTGGGTGTAATTTACATAAATTATGCCCTCAGCCCAACCCCCAGGCTGCCGATCTTTGGTTTCTCTCTCCCTGACAACCCTGTTGTTAATGTGTCTGGCAAAAAGACTTTAAGCTCATATGTCATTAAAAATAACTGAACTGCGATCATGATAAAGTTTTCAGAAGACTTCAGAGACACAATACAACCCAAGCCTTTAGTACGCTGGTGGAAAGTGGCACTGCAGGGGTAGGGAAGGAGTTAATGATGTGGGGTCATATTGCAACATCAAGCGACTAATCAGATTGTAGTTGACATTGGTGCATGTAATAGGAAAGTGATAGCTAGCCGCCATGGGCAATATCTCCAGTTTACTACACCTAGTGGCAGGAGTCTCTGGGATATTCTGGTACAATCATGGAGGAACTATGTACATCAGTGCGGGGTAAAAATCCCTTCCAGGCTGCTTGCGTGATTCGCACCTATGTTACACGGCTGTCTTGCTTTGATCTGAGTCACTGATCTGTCATAACATGAATGTATATGGAAGATATGCTTATGTGTTATATGCTTAGCATCCATAATATTAATCTAGTCACTTACAATTAAGGCTGTAACATACTAAAACATTAAAAAGAAAACAGTTCAGACTGGATCCAGTTGTAAGAGCTGTGGATCCAGATGGAAGTCTCGCCAAAAGCTGTGCCAGCCAGTGGCATGTGGAAAACAAGTCTGCGTGTTGGGGGTTTGGGGGGTAAATAGAAATTGGGTTTATGCACATTAAGATCTTACGGGCAGAAATCCCTTTTGTGTGAGTGAGGGGGCTGGGGACACTCACACACCACACTGAGTCCACAGAGCTGGCACAGGCATGATAGTGTGCTGAATGGGTTACAGCATGGCACAGGAGCTTTACATTGCCTTATATGCTTTATATTAACCCTGCATATGCAGGAAACAGGGGGACAATAGAGACATATAGGGGAAGATCTATAGAAGCTGGACATAGAGACCAGAGTCAATGCAATCCTATGGGGGTAATGATCCATCAGTGACATGAGTGACACAAGCCTTTCGCAGTGGTGATAGACAGACATACTGGGGGGTCGGCTTATACTCGAGTCAATAAGTTATCCCAGTTTTTTTTTAGGTGAAATTAGGTGTCTCAGCTTATACTCGAGTATATATGGTATATGAATAATTAGGAACACCCTCTTTAAAAATCCTATTTAGTCTCCAGTTTTCTTCTTTATTGCCTTTAAATAAACCCCAAAGTGTTTTTCACATGTGTGTATATACACTTGGTTTTCCTTGTTGTCCTACATGTGCCCCGCAGGTCATTACCACTTAAGCTTTTTTGGGCCATAGGCTCTGGGCTTTTTGGGATCAGCTGAGAGGCAAAGATCTTGGTCGCTCTGATAGTGGATTACATACAATCAGAGTGGCCTGGCAGCAGTGTGAACTTACCTCCTAGATAGCATCCAGACAGTAGAAGCTTGTCAGCTTGCTGATTGGTAGATAGCTGGAGCTCTCCACCAGTCATACTGCTGATAGCCTACCTACAAACCAACAACCAGTCAGTGAATGGCTGTCAGCAGTCTGATTGGTGGATGGCTAGAGTGCTGACAGCCATTACACCGCATAGAAGCTTGTTAATTACAATTTCTTCCTATGAGAAGATTGCTCCCCAGCCTGCCCCCGCCTAGATGTTACCATTTCTTTATCCATTAATGGATTTATAGTATGGTAGTTTATACATACATTCGGTATCACATTGGACTAAGAACAATAAAGCCAGTAGTTATTTGATCGGTTCTTGCTTTTTTTTTTGGTGTTCCTATCTATATTATATCCTTTAATGTCTGAGGAAGATATCTCGCTTTAAATGTGCAGAAATAATAAATAATAATATATTTGATCTCAGCAAAATGCAAAAAAAAAATGAAAGTGTCTGGCAATACTGAATTCATGATTGAAGTCTCATTTACATGCCAGTGCGGCTCCACCACTACTGTTCAGTTTTCCAAAGTCTTCTATAACTGAGAGGAATTTAAAACAATGGATTTANGCAAGCACTGTAGTTCATGAATGATAGATAAATATTAGTAGAAAGCGCTTTAGTGAAGAGGGAAATGAATAATTTATTTGTTTAATTTCATGCTGAGCTGTGGTTCTGCGAACAATGAAATCTCTACATTATAATAGTAAAGGTCAGTATGAAATGTCAGAGGTAATATCCAGGAGCATACATAAGCTAAATAGAAGGTAGTGACATGACTGTGTCTGGGATTTGTCAGCTCCTCTTCATTGTCACAGCTTAGCTGCGCGTAGCTTCAGAATCATTTACAACTATTCTATGTGTATGTATGGATGTCTACAACAANACACATCTTTAACGTGGGAGAGTCACTCTCCCTATTGTGAACTATACCTCTAAAGGTACTTTTCCTTATTAAATGGCCATGCCAGGATGTTACATTCTACATTAGGAACCTAAAAGTAAATTTGGAACCCCTAAAGTAAAATTGGCTGCTTTTTATTTTTTTTATTCTCTTTCCTCTCTCGCCCTTTCTTCCTGTTCGGATCTCTCAGTGACCCGGCCACTCCTCTGCTTCCACCGGCTTCTCCAACCATACGTCATCATTGAAAAGTGGTTCAGGTTCCTCAGCCGAAGACACGGGCTGTATGGTACTGTCTGCATTGGCCGTCCCGGCAGGATACTCGATGCCTTCCCCTCATCCAGTTGGTTAATTCCACCCAGTTGCAGAGCGATGCCACCTCCACGTTAGACAATGTTGCAGCCGCTTCCATGATGTTATCACTCAAACATGCTTCTCCATCCATTAAAATGTAACCCACCTCACTCTCAAGTTGTGCACACTTCATCGCTTTTATACACATGACATCAGACAGGGCCAGCCAATTGACACATTGCTAGGCCCGTGGAACACGTGATACACAGACAAGCAGGAGTCTGGTTCTGCTGTTCGCCCCAACAACAGCAACGAGTCAGAGCCAGCCACCTCCCAACTGGAGTTCTTGTGATGTCAGGGTATCACACTAGCATTTATCTTTTATCTGTATATTGTGTGCCGAACACAACAATATATGGAAGAAAAGTAGTAAAGCCGCAGCATTGGACATATACTCATAGAGGTGAGTATATGATGAGAAGAAGTTCTATTATGATTGACAGGAACCCTGTCCATTCAGTGGGCGAGGTGGCAGTCGTTCATAAAAGAACTTCCTCTCCCCTTGGCTGAAGACTGTACCGGTGCCTGGGTATGTTCTGGGTATCTACCAGGCTCCAATACAAGCTTCAACAGAGCTGAATCTGAGGAGGGACATCTGGGCACTCACACTAGAACGATGATTGTTCTAGTGAATGGTGCCGATAACATTGGTTTTCCCAGGGGGAAAATTGCAGTTTATTTGTATCAATTACACAATCATCATACTAGAACAATCATCATACTAGTGAGTGCCCAGATTAATAACTAATAAATCATGGACTAATAAAACAACATAAGAGAGAGAGAGACTGAAATGCATGTTTTCCAGTGTATGCAGTGCCTTTACTGTTCATACACAGCATGATGTGAATACACACAGGCTTGGACCTGGATCGACAGGTAAACAATATAAAACAACCAAACAGCAGTAAAAGCCCTAGAAGATCTGGTGCTATTATCTCTCCTGCAGCCACCAACCGGTATGCTTTCATGGCACAGCCACACTCCTCTATACCTGGCACCGATCACTGGCCTCTAACACTGCACAATGGGTAAATGGGCTTTTAATGTTGCTCCCTGGCAGCTGAGTTCCTGTTGGTTCTAAGTACCTGAATCTGGGCTTTCCACAAAACCCGGGAGTCCAGCACACCACTGCAAGTATAACGTGTGCACTACTTGATTTCTGCCTTGGATCAAGCTGATCCCACTGAAACATGCGTAACTGGTGAGACACAACGAACTTGAGGAAGTCATTAAGAGTACTGCGTTGGAAGTTATTAGTTCAGCATGATACATTTTCTTCATTTCAACATTAACACTGGAATAATAAAATCTAAATCCATTAAAACAAATACATGCTTTACCTCATCCCCACTTCTGCTTCCTGATCACTTTATTTCATCTTGACAGCTCCTCCACTCTCTCCTGTCTCATTTCTTTTATCCCACTCTATCTCCCATGACCACTGCTGGACTTTCAAAGGGAGTAAGTAATTAGTTAATTATTGTAATGCCGAATACATTGTGTTGTCATTACAATATTCTATCTGACAGGCGTTGCGTTAATGACCCTGTCAGATATAAGAATGTTGATCAGTTAACCCTGTTGGCTTTCAGCAGATTGCTGTAACATTCTATACCCGTTGACATAAATACATTATCCTTCATTGCTACTAATGATTTCTGTAACTACTGTATGGTAATGGCCTCACAGTAGGCACACTGATAAACTCCCTCCTATTTAGCTGATTCCATGCAGTGAAATGAAAGTAAAGGAAAAAGGCTTTCCAATTCTAACTTATATACAAATGAGATGCAAAACTAGAATAGACCATAGGCCCAAAGTTAATCTTGTTCAATGATAAGATATATGTAATGTATAACTGCAATGTAAAATGTATTATTACACATGAACTGACTGTCTTCATTATAGACTTAGGGGTATATTTACTAAGCAGGGAGATTGCAGTGAAATTCGAATTTGGGGAAGTTGCCCATGGCAACCAATCAGATTTGAGTTCACATTCTCCAGAGTGTAAAATGAAACTG
>JABWIB010002514.1:33561-44187 GCA_016617825.1 Platyplectrum ornatum | reverse complement strand
AATGAAACTGTAAGCTCAAATCTGATTGGTTGCCATGGGCAACTTCCCCAAATTCGAATTTCACTGCAATCTCCCTGCTTAGTAAATATAACCCTTAATGTGATGATCAACAGGGCTATTTTTACCCAAAACCCACGATTATCCACAAAATCTTGCCATGGATGACCTCAAAAAAAAAAAAAAAAAACGCGACAAAACCCCCAAAAGACATAAAAGAAAGATATAGTCAATCAACCAGTTGTCCTAAAAAAATACCTGTAATAAAATAGAAACAAATGAAATAAAAATATACTCACATTTCAGGTGTCTTCACTGGGCTTCTTCCTCGATGCTCCGGTGCCTCCTGTGCAGCCAAAGAGGACGTTGCATATGTGTGACTCCATCATGCATATACAACGACCTCTCCAGGCTGGAGGCGACGAAGCATCGGAGGAAGCAGCTGGGCAGCGCTCCGGTGCCCAAAGAAGACACCTGAAATGTGAGTATATTTTTATCTAAATTATTTCTATTTTTTACAGGTCTCCAGTCTTTCCTATGGCCACCATGAGAATGATAAGGTTCTTGTGGATGGCCCGAATGGTGCCGATTTGCCACAAGAACGATATCGTCACCCGGTCGTTTTTCTAAACTTTGTTGACTCTTGTATCAACACCAATCTGAACTCCTGGAACTTTCTCCACACTAGCGCCTATCACTTTATTATTTCATACTGAATATGGAAAAGGGAGATGTTTCCCTGTTTGACTAAAAGTACCTCCTCTTATCACTATTATCTGTGCTTTAAACTGACTTAGATGATTACATGGATTAACAAAGGAACATCAGTCCTTCTTCTAAAATATCTGATCACTGTTCACTAATCTTCACCAAAATATGACTGTGCCAATTTTATATTTCACCTTAATTTAATACCAAGTGTATTGAAGAACTCATTTCAAACCCTATTTTTCTGAGAGATATACTGGCTGAGACTTGTTTAGGCAGAGAATACATCTTAGCTGAATAGAAGTGTAATTCTAATGTCAAGATGACCTCGCATGTATTTGGACAAATAACACAGCTAGAGCTATGTAATCTGACTTTCACACACACTCACTGCACATTGAAAACATATGTATTCAAGAATATTTCCAATTTAAGAATATACTAAATATTTTTCAGAACTGGATTTGACATGTATTTAGCATGTTACACATCAGGTAGCCGATGACGATGTACTATTTTGCTGTTTTGGATAGATTGGAGGCTTATATAATGATCAGGATTTGCTAAATTCAGATAAGCAAGCAACAACAAAAGGGAAGACATCAGGCAGTACTGTACTATAAAAGTGGCTGCACAGTCACCTTTATTTTATTTATTTTTACAGTTATGTCCTAAGTCACCAATATTTCTTTCAATAGACAAAGAAAAAACACCCAAATTTCTACCCAGAAGTGTATATAAATATTTAGCTATGTCTTACTAATATCTAATTCTTATGGGTCCCTATGACAAGCAGGTGCCACATGGATGAAACTGCATATTTGGTACTTAAGGGCCCCAAAAGAAAATAGAGAACTATTGTATTTTTTTGAAAGGTGACAGTGACCACAGGGGTTTGGGTAGTTAGTGCTGGAATACAAAAGCAGCAACTCTCTGGATTTCGTATTCACTCTGGCTTCTATAATATAACACCTACTGTAGTCTAACTAATACCTCGTTCACATTATAAGCAAAAATCCAGGGTTTTCATGAAATGGATGTGTTTCATGAAAGCCTTGGCTTTTTTCCTGTAATCTGAATGGTGTAATATTAAAATGTATCAGAATGTAAGCTCAAATCTGATTGGTTGCTATTAGCAACTTTCCCCTAGGGTTTGAAAGCCCCGGGGATATGCAGTAACCATAAATATGCCAAACTATTCATGGACACTTTCCAATTTAACAATGAATAGGTTGGCGTATTGCGGTGCCATTCTACTGCCCATGGAGGTTCCTTATGCTGGACAAATATTGCTTTAGTGAGGATGAAACAAGTTGTAGCAAAGACTCAGATGCAATCCCATTGGCCTCAACAACTCAATACATCCCTATACTGTAAACCCATTCATTGGAAGACACATAACTAGGACAGCTTTATGCAAAACACATTACAGCCAGGTGATCAGATATCATCGTATCTGTTCCTGCCCATCAGACAGGGATGTTCAGTTTAACTTAAAATGACATTTTTTTATCAGCGTTACTAACACACATCAATTAACAAGCAAATTATCAGAGCCACCAGGATACCTAGAAGTCATCTTCTCCAATACAACCATGTTCCTTTGGTAGTGACCTCCAATCCAAAACTAGAGGTACTAAGTAAATCTGTAAGGAAACTAAACCACATCCTACACAAGGATGTACGCCTGAAATCCCCAAACTTTGCTTACTAAGTTAGTGACAACCTGCAAATTTATGTTAAGATATGTTATATTTACACGTTCCCTGGCGTCTAATGCACAAAGAGGAACCTATCCCAGCAATGTAAAGAGCTGCAAACTTTACTCTCATATATTGAATACAGAATGGATATGGATCCCCAACACACAGAGGGACTATAAGATCCTGGGAACATGAACATGTCCCACAACTATTATGTTGTACCCGGTCCTGTGCACCAAATGTCATGTAGGTGTCTGTATGTAGGGTAAACAGGACAGAAACTTAAAGCAAGGATGTGGTCCAATTGTTAAATGGCAATTTTAAATCTCATATGGACAGGAGTGTCTGGAGACAATAAAAATGGCACACTACTTATGTGTAAAATAATTTATATTAGTAATATACTAAAATCTATATATAATGCCCAAGTAGTCTTGCTTTTGTTATGTCATATCTGTAAGATTACTATCTTGTTTTTCCTCACCAAAGAACAAGAAAACTCTTTTTTTGCCATGAGGCATAACACAGATAAAAATAACAATGACTATATATGTGGGTAAACCTAGTGAACCACAGACTTCCAAAAGTATTTAATACTTATTCTAAATATTCTACTAAACAATGTACAGCAATGTGAAACCACATGCAGCCACTGATGTATCACCACTGACTAAAAATATTCATATTTCCAACCCCTGGGTTCTGAGTGTAAATCTAGTAATGGTAATTTTGTGTGGTTTCTTCCATTCACATACATTTTATTAGTTTTATCTGTAAGAATGAAAGATGATGTCATACAGCTCCTAATAGCTCAGGTCTTACGGTTCTTGCCTTGCAGGCATCTGGTTATGAATTCAAATCCCCATTCAGTACAGAAGTAATAACATTTCCAAAACTCACCATTCAAGCAGTGGAGCACAGTTATACATTCTAATAATATTCCCTGCTTAATTGGTGGCATTTTAAACATTATATGCCAATGTACTATTATACTGACTGTTCTAATGATTCAGTTGCTTTGTAGGCTGCCAACCTCCTGTATCTGGTTATGCCTGATATAACTGAAAGTTGTATCATACTGTTCCCCTGCAGTTTCTGCTGCAAGCTACATATGTTTATCATTTCTCGCTATGTATTGTGCTGTAGTCCATGCATCTTTATCATTGTCATTTCGTGTACACTCTCTAATATATAATATATCTAATATAGTGGTGTACTTCTGCTGACATGTCAGAACTGAACATGTCCCTCCTGAGTAACATTACCCTGATGACGCAGTGTCCTTAAGTTTTCTCATGAGATCTGTTCTCTGTCATTCTCTGATGCTGTCTTCTGTGTTATCTGGATTCCTGTTCTTCCTGCTGACTCCAAGATCCTGTTCCTGCCTGTTCCCGTAAATTGCTGTATTGCACTCTCTGCTTCATCATATTACATCCATCCAACATTCAGTTCTATACATGCTACACTCTGCCCTCTAGCCCCCCCCCCCCCCCCCCCCCCCCCCCCCCCCCCCCCCCCCCCCCCCCCCCCCCCCCCGCACTCTCCAGAGTGGCAATCTTCTGCTGGCCTGCAGCTAAGTCCATCCCCACCATCAGGGGCTCTGGTGACAACCTGGTCAGTAGTGAGAACCATTGCCTGGCTGATTTGTGTGTGAAGCATTGCACATACCAATGGAGAGAGATAGCATATTGTAGTCTACCATTGGGAGAACAAACCCTCTCTCCACGTGCATGTAGGGACCCCTACATTAAGGTTTCGGCAGGGCAGTGCATGTGCAACCAGAGGCTGATCCAGAGTTGCATTTACACTGACATCAGCAAATCATGTTGAATGTGAGGGGTGCATGTGAATTTTAATTGTATCACATGCAGAGAAAACAGTTTGCTTTTGCACAAATAATTCACAACCTGCATAGCTTTGTTTCATTTGTAAATTAGAGTTGACCTAGGAAACTTTACCATTCAACTATAATTCATGTTCTCCCCCTCCAGCTGAATGTTTGGTTTTGTCCAGGTCTACACTTGCACCTGATTTGCTCTTACTCCCAAACTATGGATCAGCACCTCTATCGTGCATACAAGGTCTGGATCCAGGGCAGAGTAATTAGCTTATACATTATTCTGGGTGAACATCAGACACCTATGTAATTGTTTTAATAATATTGTTAATTATAAATGATGTGCAAGTGGAAAAGAATACACTGGTTTTGTTGCTGATTTAGGGTTTACATGGATTCAGTAGCACAACTAACATGGACTTTGTAGGGCTCATGCCCTGGGTTCTGATGATGTCCATCTGATGGGGGCGCCGTCGGAACCAAAACACCTCTGCAGGGTTGCAGACTCTCCGAAATGTCTGGGAGATCTCTTGGATTCCCGGAAGCCAGCTTATTCTCCTGAAGATGTAAACCGCAGAACATAAACCGCTACTGAGCCTGCTGGCGCTTTCACAGTCATGGTTTCTGTCCTACTAATACGTATGTGCCAAGCTATGATATGGACTGGGATAATGATCTGTACCGTACTATACCTTCACTATAATATTCCCCTGGTAAACAATACATCACAGCACTCTGTCTAATACATCACAGCAATCTACTATGTACTACACACCTTAGGGCTGATCCAGAGTTCCACTTTTAGGTGCAAGGTGTAGTCCTGTTACAATGTGTAAGGAGAATGATAACTTTAATGTTATCACAAGCAGAGAAATGACTTTGATTTCACACAAGGGACTTACAATGTGCNCAGCGTTATGATACATTAGCCAGAAAACTCCACCGAAACTCTTATTCTGCTTTCATAGTGTATACTTGTCTCCAGTGTTATGCCCTTACACCCAACCCCTGGATCAGCCCCCTATACACATACTAAGGCAGATAAACACTGCCAGCCTACCTCCATTAGCAGCCAGTGATGTCCCCTCCAGTTGTGAGCAGGAGCGAATGGCCACTTCACTTCCTAGTTCATTATGGAGGATAGTGACGTGCCCGGTAACTGCCCCAACCAGACACAACAGGGTGACACAACACTGCATGCTACACTACATGCTACACTACCTGCTACACTACCTGCTACACTGCCTGCTACACTGCCTGCTACACTGCATGCTACACTGCATGCTACACTGCATGCTACACTGCATGCTACACTGCATGCTACACTGCATGCTACACTGCATGCTGGCAACTACATCGTGCTTCTCTGTCTAATGCTAAAAGGGACTACTTCCAGAGCAGCCAATCACAGCGTACATCTTATGCGTCACCCTTGTGTTTAAAGGAAAAGGTTCGCTGCGATTGGCTGACTTGAAACGGTTGCGTGGATTGGCTCCAGACCTTGCTGGGAAGCGTACCGTTACCATAGAACCGCATCCGTCTCCCGGAAGTAGATGTGTGTCAGTTACAGCCCGGTGCCGGTGTATACACGGTGCAGTACACAGGTATGCCGCTCACTCTTATCTATGTATTGCAGTACGTGCACGTCCATAGCTGCTAGGGGCTGTAATGCTTCCCAGCTCTGTATAATAAAGTGTTCCTTCCATGCAATGCATTTGTGGCCATGTTACATGTTTATTTCCCCCCTGGTTAGGATGCATCACATATTACGTTACAGCTTTTCAAAATCTATAAAATGAGTTGTTTAAATCTCACTCCAATCTCACTGCTTAGTAAATATACCCCTAAATGTCCACTTCCACTTCTTAAACCACACAGTCTTTTCCCTCAATCCTGCCCTTTTAAGCACTGCAAATCTGGACATCTAAATTGGGATGTGATGTCATCCAAATCCATCCAGTGGACGGCCCATAACAAGTTCCCTGCGTCAGAGTTCTGTCCATCGTACACCGGAAAGAAATCCAATAGGGACCCTAATCCACTTGACTAAACTTTGGCTTAAATGTCATTGGAACTATCCCCAATCACCTTGGCAACCCTGAAAAAAAATCTATGGATACAACACTTGTTTTTGGTTATTTTCACCCCCTTCCCATCCTCACCCCTATAGGTATTACAGGAGTCTTACCCCCACAGTAATATTTCATTTTTCCCACGGCTAATCTTGGGCTTAAATGTCATTAGGACTGTCACCAATCAGCTTAGCTACTCTGAAAACTATGGATTTGACTCAAATTTCTGTCATTTTGGACATTCTATTTTTCACCCCTTCTCATTCCCCCCAGCCCAAGCTGATGGAGGCTGAATGGCATCAGGAGTGTCATCTTTCCACTCATTTAGTTCCCTGTTGAGAGAATGCGGTCCCAGAATGCCGACTTGTCTGCATATGCACCAGAAATGGTCTCGCTACCAATGTATGGCTAGGAAAGGTCGCTGCATGTTAAAAAAGAAAAAGTCTCTAGCTCTCTTCCGGGCTCTATCAGGAGAAATAATTTCTCTAGAGACCATGGATAAATATAGAATAAAGGCTCATCAAGAAAACCTGCGTCCTGCCATCTTCACTGAGCCACATGTTTGGCACAGCGCCTGCAGAAGGGTCAGTTATCATACAAGGTAGATACCATCAGATGTATAGTAGAGATGCCCAATTACATGATTCAATTGTTGTGAATATTTAGATCAGCTTTATGATGAAATTAGTCGTTAATTGCATTTTACTGTGAGTGTATATGTATGATCAAACTGTTGGAAATATGTTACACTGTATCTATAATGAATTGTGGAACATCTTTGTAAATAATTACATTATTTGTGGCTACAATAAAGAAACACATTACAGGTATATTATTTATATATGCATTAATTGAGTCTGGCTTGTGTGTCTTTTATTAGGAACTGTAAAATGGCAAACATTGAAAATGAATTTCTTCAAGAGCAAGGTAAGTGGCTACTGATTACGCCTTTCTGTTTAGAATGTAGATTCTTTTACTAACACAAACAGTGATCGTGTGATGGCGTCTCTTGTATCTCAACTGAGCCCTCAACACACACACCAGAGCAAGCATTACTACACACCCCAACCAATCACATTGCGCCCGCCCCTGCTTTCCAACCAATCAAGGCAGCATTGCATTTCCCCCAACCCAGCCCGTCATTACGAACAAATGGAGATATATTCTATATATTTGTGTATTTTGTGGCTATGCATAGGAGCCTGATTGAACCGGTGTCCCCCGTTCCAATACTCCTAGGAGCACTGAGGGATTGCTTTACCCCAATATACAATTAGATTGCAAGCTTAGGCAACCTGTTGCACCCGTTAACCTTTCTTGTTTACCCTTTTCTTTTTTTGCAATACTTTTTTGCAACATCTATATAATATATTTTTAACATACAGCGTTGTAACTGGTCATTTACTTGGAAATTTGTACAGGATGTCATTGTTCTTTGCAGTGTCTCAGAGATGGCTTTTTATGGCATAGTGCAGTGGTTCCCAAACTTTCTTAGTTGAGGCACCCTTAGGGTCTCCATAATTTTTCAAGGCACCCCTAAGACATAATAATTTCTAATTTTTAAGTTTTTGAGTCAGAATAGTATAATAACTATTTAGGTAAAGACAGAAATACTTCATGTTGATATTAAAGCTTGTTTATCTCCTATACGAGATGTAAAATTGTGCTTCTAAGTAACATTATCAACATAGCACCACGTTGGAAACAACATTCCGCGGCACCCCAATGAGAGTGTCACCCCAGGGAGCCACGGCACACAGTTTGGGAACCACTGGCATAGTGTTATTATCCTGTAAAACCAGTAGCATATGTTGATTACAATCTGTGCACTTTTGTGTCTTTTTCTATTATAACTTTAATGATGTGGTGGCTGCAGAATTAGACCCTGCACAGTAGCTATGGTGCAAGTAAGTGTACATGGCTGTTCCTTTATAAGTAGGAAAACACTCATTAGATAAAATAAATGTGTCGCTCTACACCCATTGGGTTGTAAGATATGGTTGCATGTAATTACTGCAATGGGGTATCTAAATATTTTTTCATTCATTCAAATGCAAAATAACATTCTGATGGTGGGGTTTATATATATATATATATATATATATATATATATATATATATAAACTGATATTTACCCTTAATGAAGTTAGACAACCAAAAAGAAAAGTACTGTATATACTCGAGTATAAGCCTAGTTTTTAGGCACATTTTTTGAGGTGAAAGTTCCCCCCTCTGCTTATAATCGAGTCATTGTCCTGGATGATGCAGGGATGTGAGCACACTGCTGGGTCTGCTTTAAAGTTATCAGTCCACACAGCCAAATCTTATGTCTCCTGTTGTCTTGCAGCAGTTTCCTTTCTGTTCCCAGATACCAGAGCTGCACACATTGCTCAGAGCTAAGATGGAGCTAAGGTGAAGGAGAGGGAGAGAGCATGACACCCACCACACTGAGCCCATAGGATGATACTAGAATTCACAATTTACCTGTGTTGATGATCTGTAATTTGAATACAAATTTCTCTCAGCAATTCCCAAATTAACATTCTATTATTTATTATGTTTTAATGCGTATCGTTATTACAATTTGTGTTGTCTGCAGATATTATTTCCAAATAGTAATACTGTAAGGTGTGATGGCTTTGAATCCCTCTCACAATATTAATTGTGAGAGTACATATAAATTGTTGTTAATCATGTTCATGTTTATTACTGCTTTTTGAATACTTATGAAATTCCCCTGATATTAGTAAGTGTGAACCAATTGCTAAAACTCTACATACAGTTATGCTGGAGATACACTAGGCTCCTGCAGTCGCACATCACATCGCTGAACCTTGTCTGCTGCAGGCAAGATTCAGGCACACCCAGTGATCGCGCTACATTTTTTCATCAGGAGTAAAAATACTCCTCATAGCATTTTTAAGGAGTATTTTCTTGCCAAAGAGGAGTTTTTTTTTTAGCGGCAATTAAATTAAATGTGGTCTACAATGGTGCAAACTCATCATTAATAAGTAATACATGTGTCTGGGTGGTTCCCTTCTGAAACAGAAGAGGTGTAAACATTTGATACCACTTTACCTTTTACCTTTACATGTCATTACGAAATTATATGCTCCTATGATGGGCTAATGCAAAGGGTGGAGGGTAGAGAAGAAATAGAGGTCAGACCCATATATACCCACATTCCCTTATGGTCTATTGTATTCCCAGAACTCAGAGATATATATATATAATAATTATATCTCAACAAAAGTAAGCTGCTAACTGTTTTTTTTATTAAAAAAAAATCCTCCAAGCATGCTGGCACTTGTAGTACAATAAGTGCCAGCATGGGCATGTGTAAAAGGTCATGCTGGCTATTAAAAAATTANGTTCCCTAAGTACATAAAAAAATTGAGATAAAAAAAAGTAATTGTAAGTAATTGTATAACTGGGGATTTCATGATTTATTGGGGAGTGGCATTGTATTTGTGGATCATGCTAGGGTATCACATTCAATGCAGCCTCATGCAAGAATCTTCCATTGCCGGGTGTAACAACTTTAACACAATCACACACAGCAATTGAAGATTCTTGCATGAGGCTGCATTGAATGTGATACCCAAGCATGATCCACACATACACAGCCCACTCCCCAATAAATCATAAATTCCCCAGTGCTATTATTTGCTACAATACTCTGCTCTCTGCCAGCCTCCAGTGTTCAAAACCATGAAAGACTCATTCATATCATTCATGGTTTACACAGCAGCAGACAGTGGCCCTTATATTTATTATATAGAATAGTGATTGTAAACACTGTGTAACAGTAAGTTCCATACAGTGATTTACATGCAGCATCTCAGTCCGTTCTGCAAAGTTACTTGTTAATGATGAGTGACAGGTCTCTACACACAATGTTGCCGATATTANTANACAGTGTGTAGAGACCTGTCACTCATCATTAACAAGTAACCTTGCAAAATGGACTGAGATGCTGCTTCTAATTCACTGAATGTAACATAGAACTTGTTACACAGTGTTTACAATCACTATTCTATATAATAAATACAACGGCCAGTGTCCACTACTGTGTAAAGCAGGAACAGACAAAGCGCTGAGAACACTGATTCGTCCCTGCGTGAAAATACGCACAGGACCAATCTGAATGGGTATTTTATATACTCGAGACGTGTGCAGACGCGTTATCCAGATCACTGGGCACACTGCACCCACATTTCATGTGCATCAGATGTACACCAGTGATGGATCTCACTGGTGTATGGATGGCATTATTGACAGGGGGGGCTGTCAGGTGAGGAGGAGGAAG
>JABWIB010002513.1:16255-41135 GCA_016617825.1 Platyplectrum ornatum | reverse complement strand
GCTCTCTGTTTCACATGAATGTGAGCCTGAATCTGATTGGTTGCTATGGGCAACATCCCAACTTTTCAATCTCCCTGCTATAGTGCTGCTTAGTAAATTTAGGCCTACATGTNTGTTCTGGACATGTGAAATNTCACAGCAGATTTACACTGGTTGCATCTTTCAATATTAAGTCAGAATCTGGCCTATAGTTTCTGAAGGGCTCACAACGGCAGCATGACATTGGTATAGTTATTAACCTGCATTATCCAGCAGTTATTGTAAGCTTGAATTTTTTTTATATCTTTTGTTGATTGTTTAGAAATAGGAGAAACGACAAAATGCAACANAAAATACAACTTTACAGATGAAATCAGTGAATATTTGGTGTACCACTGGATAAAACACATGGCTGTGTAGATATCACATATGACTTAAAATGATTGTGTTCAGGCTGATTATGCCTGCACACTCTTATCTACAACATAAACTGACAGCTAGTTCACAGAATAAATGGGAGAGATATGTTAACCCCATCNATATTATGTGAACAAGCAAGTACATAAATTGTGCTCATGCATTCTTATTCTGGTCAATGAGGCGCACAGGGTATGAAATATATTGATTATTTAAGATTTGTTCTCTGCATGTTTATCTCACATACTAAAGTGTATCTAGCTTAACATTTAGTGTAGGAAAATACAATTTTCATTTCATATAAATGCATCTAAAATGTGAGCACTGTGTATTGAATCGCTGTACTAACATAGGTAATGTAATCCTGAAGTCAGAGGTGGCCCTAGGCTCTGTTACTAATGATTATACTGCTGGAACATGCTGGAACATATAGTGACATACCACCTGGGGGGCCACAGGTTGTCTTTGTCCGCTGTATGGAGTTCAGCCCCAATTATTTATTCATTTTTTATATTGATGTTGGACAGCAGGGGAGTCCATTTTGCTGCACCACTACCCTCCAAATTGGGTATCAGGATAAATGGAAAGGGTGACGTGCATACACATGATCTTTGAAATGAAAATATATCTGCCATTAAAGTACAACAAAAAAAAGTGGAAATATAAAGAATGAAATCATTAAAAAATAGAGAGGGCGGCGGCAATATTTCCTCGTCCCCACCGCCCTCCTCAATGGTTTTTAAGTGNAGTGACGTCATCACGTCCCTCGATCTGGACAATAGGGGGAGGGGTGCTCAGAGACTTAGCACCAACCCTGCCCATGTATAAGACACTAAGGTCTTAATTTACTAAGAAGGGGGATTCATATTCTACAGTATGTAAAATGAAACTGAGAGCTTGAATCTGATTGGTTGCTATGGGCAAGATTCCCACTTTTAAATCTCCCTGCAAACTCCCTGCTTTGTACTGTGTAGTTAGTCACCTTCCTGAGGGTCTGTAACAGGGGGACTGATGCACATGTAGACCTACTTGAGAAAAGTGTTTCAGGCACATCAGTCCGTTGTGTCTCGGTCAGATGAATATATATAATTACATAATGGTTGAAAGCAAAAGACCCATCCACAATTTCTGAAGCGTAGCGAAGTCTATTGAAAATTAGCTGAAGCACTATGGGCCTTTTTGACTGAGAAGGCCTGGAGCTGTAGTCCCATTAGCCTCATTGTTAATCTGGCCCTGATGCCAGACATTTTTGGGGCCCCTTCACAACACAATAGGGCAACATGTAACACGCCGCGTAGGGCCTATTGTAAGTTCAAGGTTAAGTACTTTGTTCATGATTCTATCGCTAAAATAACCTTATTTTAATAAGACTCACTGAAAACNTCCATCCGTTTTGTAGATTATGTAGAACTTATATTAAATGTAGAATGTAACCTTTTTACATCCCGAGAAATATTGGTTATGATTCAACTAAATAAGTAATTAGCAAAAGAGTTTATAGTTCTAATACTTGACCACAAAATACACTAATATATAAAANACATAAAAGAAGTGTTAAAGAATTATCCATAAACTGGTGGTAAGAGACTTTTTAAGGCTTCCAGAAACCCACACATCCGCTGTTCAGTTAATTCTTTGTTCGCCCGAAGATTCAACCACGCACCATCGGGAGTTCTCCTCGCAGGAACTGTACAAGCAAGAATATAATACCGTCCTAACAGATGCCGTATCTCCCTCATGTTTCTGGTACTACTTCTCGTCATTTTCGTTATTAAGTTGTGCTGTAAATAGTAATGCGCTGGCTTGCCAGCAGCTGAGGCTCTTAGGCCAATAAAAACACTTCATTACATGAACATTAAAACAAGAAATTGGCAGATGAATGTTAGCTGAAGTGTTGTAGTTCCAAAGACTATTTGTCTTGTTTTTATATAGAACACCCACAATAGGTAATGATCGGAAAAGCAAAATATAGTAACAGGTTAAAAAAATTAGACTTTTTTTTAAACCTTATGTAAAATAAACGCCTACACAGGCCTACGTGGCTGTTAGATACACTGCTTTACTCCTGTATCTAAAGCTGTCCTATAACAGATGTAGTGGATCTGGGTGGATTTTCTATATGGTCAATAACCGCAACAGGATCTCTCCAGCAATTATGTGATCTTTTGTCATGTTTAAAAATATCAGGCACAAGTAGTGTCGGACTGGGGGACCTTGTGCCCACCAGAGGAAATCGTTCTTGGAGCCCGCCCTCAGTGATAATGAAATAATGCTAGATCTTGGGGCCCACCAGAGGATTCTCCTGTTCTCTGGTTGGCCAGCCCGATGCTGGGCACAACAAATGAGGCCCAGCTACACCATTTTATAAAGGTGTAATAGTTTTGTAATAAAAAAATTTTTAAATAATGTACTAAAGATAAATTTTCTGAAGCATCCCCTGCCTCTTCTTCTTTGTAGTTATGCGAGATATGGTCCCCTTTAATAGTCACTTCATCTTCTAAATTAATTAAGCCATGGCTGACCATTACTATTACTTTGGCACACAAAGGGCCCAGCTCAATTTTGCTTCACGCTGTATTTTCCCCCTTATGCAAACAGCGCAAGGGAGAAAATTTGTGTCTTTTTAGCTTGCGGTTCATAGAGCAGCGTATAAAAAGATGCAATTTCTCAGTGCCGTAATAGACGGGAAAAACCGCACGACCAGCTTTTTCCAGTCTTAGCGATACATTGAATCGGGCCCAAAGTGTGCATGTGCGCTCCAGATGTTTGCAGGATAAATTCTTACCACTATGTTCAGTGTGCTATGAATTATGTCCACTGCGCCAATCGTTATCCCGCCCCCACCTAAATTAAGCAAGGTGGGCAGGGGTGGGGGGTTTGTGTTTTGAGTTAAGGTAGAGGTCTAGCATTGGAAAGCAGGATCTGGTCCATTATGTATTTTGACAGAAGAGCTTAATACATTTATTAGTTTACACGTATTTCATTGGTTGGTACCTTCACAGATATCGTGATCATTACACTAGTGTAAACAAACTAAGAGCAATCTCCCACCATATGTTATATCATGAAAAACTGTACTACTGTAAAAAAAACACAAGCTGTAATACTCATATAATTAAATTGATGTCTAATAAAGTAAATGTCAGCATTGATATTTTCTTATTGCATTTTTATGATCGTTTTATACATAGTTTTATGTTTTATCTAATTTTTTTTTACTTTTGTTCCTTTGTTTTGTATTCTTGTGGGTTTTATGCTAGTACATGAAACATTAAAGGCTCACAAGTAATGTATATTCTTACATATCTGATCATATACATATTTTTCGATATGCTGTTACAATTATTTTCACCTCTGTACACCTGTTTATTAATATTATTCTGTTGTAACACTCAATAAAATAAATAACTAAATAAAACTTTAAGATATTTTGTGTACACCTAAACATACTTACATATAGCATAGCCTAAAATATACAGTCATATTCGAACATTTATGTAGTATTTATTATACTAAATATTTGTTATTAATTCTATTTTATTCTGTTTGCCATATTACGCTGTATTTGTGATTTCAGTAAAATCTCTTCAGAGTTTTATGTTCTTCATAGAAAAAGTTTTATCCTTTGCTTCTTCCGTATGCAAATGTCAGCACAATATTTCAGCCTTATATTACAGGAGATGCTTCAACATAAATCAGTACAGTGGGACAAAGGGAGATGATTAGAGACAATTTATCTGTATTGCTTACTCTCTGTAATGACCCAAAAGACAACATAAACAGATAATATGTGGCTATGATTGAAACAATTTGTTCTTAAGACTGACAGCACAGAAATATTTGCTGCAGTACAATATATAAAATTATGCTTTGTACAGGTCCATGTATTTTTGTTAATGTCCAAAAGCCACAATGCGGACGCTAATCAGTCTGAAAATTATGCACTTTGAGCAAAGGGAAAAACGTATCAGGAAATTGTTGGCCAGATGCCTTGCTGACTACATACATATAGATATAGTAAATGTAACAGGTAAGTTTTACATACTGAGCAGGATGAGCTAAATCACTAAACATTACTTACTAGTGTAATTTCTACACTATAGATCACCTGCATTTTCTCTTACTATATTAAAGGGTCTCTAAATGTAACTGTAGTTAATGCATTCTGCACAGGAAGATTTGGTAATGGCGGGACAGGGCAGCACGTGTATAGTGAGAGTACTAGGTGGAAGGAGAAGGTACAGTATGTTTACCGTAAGGGCATCTTTCAGCCCTAATGTCCTATTCAGACTCCTGAATCTTCCCCATTTTAAGGAAGCTTCCCCCATACATACTCACCTCCCCTCTGGCGGCTGTGGATGCCCCATGCTGTAGCTCTGGTGAGAAGTTTTATTGGGGTTTTTTTTTCATATTTTCTTATTAGTGTCTGGTGTTCTGCAGGGCATGATTAGAGCTAGGGCATGATTATCAATCAGATTTTCCACCCGATCATATAATCATTTACTAGTGTCTCTTTGCCGTTTTATCGCCATTTAAAAATAAATAAATCTTCCCCACACACTAGGACGATTATTAGTTTTATTCTACACTGGAGGAAAGAGCAGAGGTCTGATTCTGGTCCAATGATAGCGAAACACAATTACAGTGCCTTAAACATAAAACAATAGTTTGTTGACACAGAGTTGTTTGAATAATTGGCTTTTTGGAAGTAACACAAATAAATAACTTGTTAAAGGCAAAATATTAAACATACTAAAATACAAAGTGTTCGCAATATGAGGAGCCTATTATACGGATGTTGTGACTGAGTCATTAGAGATGAGATGCTCATTGTGGCTGATTTTGATAAGGAAATTGATAAGGAAATCTTTATCTATCTATCTGTCTATCCATCTGTTTATCTATATATCTATCTGCCGTTTCCCCCCAGATAATAAGACCTACCACAAAAATAAGCTCTACCCTAATTTTTGTTAAACGGTCCAAAATAAGCCCTGCCCCAAAAATAAGCCCTATCCCGAAAATAAGCCCTAGTGATTTCCCCAGGACTGGGGGGCATGATGGGTATAAAAGCAGGACTGGGGGACATGATGGGGATAAAAGCAGGACTGTTTATATGAATCGCTGTCAATGTTAATTAAAATAAGACCTACCCTGAAAATAAGTCCTATGGTGTTTTTTTGGACCCAAAAAAATAGACATTGTCTTATTATTATTGTAACTAATTAATGTAATTATTGTCAAACGTCCTTTTTTCTGTGATACATAATAAATATCTGACATAGCTGATGATTAGCTAAAGCAGTCTGGACTCAGTCTCCAGGACATCTTGTAGTATAATCAAGCACTGCTTCATCATGGTCACTGACAGGAATTCCTTCCACTTTCCAGCATCAGTGAGACATCAAGAGATGAAGATGGAGCATCTCCACAGCTAATTAGACAAGGCAACTTACAAGGAAGTACATGCATACTTAAATAGGCTGAAGTGCTGTGAGTGTCAAATTGATCTATCTTCCTTGGTGCTAAGCACCTATTACTGTACCTAGTTGAACATTAACAGCCTAACTTTGCTGAGTTTACTGATATCTTGGTACATGCTGAGAGATACATACAAAAAGAACTGGCATTTTGGAAATGTACTTCCCTACCCCATTATATATAAAGGCATCAATCTTCCTGGCAATTGTTGTGGAGAGTGGCACAAGATGTTTTAAACATTTGGAAGGGAAAATTGCTCTGTATTTCCTTTAAGGTTTAAGCAGCTATTTCCTCATCTGTGTATTTGTTTTGAAAGGAAGACCACAATGGAAGAATGATGTTTCCTACTACACCGAATTCTCTGGCATAAGCAAATTCACATGTACACTAAGCAGATTTTAGGCTACTGGCAAATGTCAGTCATCCGATCATCACATACTTCACAGCTTGCGAACAATTTCAAAAGTGCATTGTAAATGTACACACGTACATCCACTATATATATATATATATATATATATATGTATAAGGGCCACAAGTAATGCATAAATAATGTAATAAGTAAAAATATTTTTGCAATATAATAATATTTATTAATATATTGCAATATTTTCTCCAAGTACCTATGTCTCCATAAGGGAGAAAAATGTGCCCGTCTTCATGGGGGATTGAATCCGGCCCATGGAATTCAGTTCATTGTCCATATTCATAATAATAGTAAAGAAGAAAAAAGTGTTGTGTATGGGATGCGCATTTAATTCTACAATTATCCCAAGGAATAACAATATATAATTAAACATCATCCATTTTATTTAAATATTTTATAAAACCGTGGGAGAGATCTCATTGTCCATATTCAATGACCTGAATGTGTTGTAAAACTTGATTAATTAAAGAAGTGAAATAAAGTCTTGTGGCCATACACTTCTGATCCTGATATATATTTTTGTTATGATATAACAATTTCCACATGAACATACTCGATTTATTGAAAGTATGTAGAAACTGAGCTGTAAGGAAGAACTAGTGATTAAATGAAGGACTGTTAATAAGACTATGAACATAGTAAGACCATGCTGGTGTTTAGAGAGTCTGTTATTCACTTTAATATTCAATTTTATGGGCTTGAAGATGTCACTATGCTGCAAGAAAAGACCACCATGTGTACTGTACAGAGTGGGAATATAAGGGGAAGCCGTTTGATCTGCATGTTAAAAAGATCCAAGTGAGAAATACAGATATAAAGTGACATTGTGTAATGGAATCATTGTGGAAAAAATACACAGTTCAAAGCACTATTTTATATTATACATAGTATGCGTAGTATGAAATACTGTTATATATGTTTTTTTTTACCTTTTGTGAAAAGAGGTTACAAATGTCTTTGTGTTCCTAGTTAAGATAAATCAAATAC
Source organism: Platyplectrum ornatum (assembly GCA_016617825.1). NCBI lineage: Eukaryota > Metazoa > Chordata > Amphibia > Anura > Limnodynastidae > Platyplectrum > Platyplectrum ornatum. The sequence goes on along the minus strand of JABWIB010002513.1, from coordinate 33,844 downwards.
TATTATATACACTAAGCGAATGCGAAAACACTTTTCAAGTAATTTATTGTGCATTTAATTTAGAGCCGCATAAAAAAAAGATTTGTTTTCTTTTTGCCATCTACACGGCCAATTAAATCGAGCTCTTTACCTAGACATCATTTACCTCATCTTCATATAAATGTGAATGACTAAATGTAAACATTTTCCTTGCAAGCATACAACACCTTTTTGCACATATATAAGGCTTTGGTATCCACATTTCCGTGCTGGAAGACTTTCCATCAGTGAGGCGGTATAGGGATACAATAAGTACACATAGTGGGAAGGGGGTGGTTTGTAAAAAGTACAAGTTTGGTTAATCCTTTATGTACTATCCACAGAACCGTCTTTTATGTGCAGACATGTTCAGGTTTGGTCCTTTGGAAGTCCTGTGTGTGATTGGTCTTCCATCACTGGCTACTGGCTATTTTGGTTAGCTAGGGAGATTGCACACCATGAATAAAAGGTTATTAAGTATTGACTAGATATTACAAAGTACAATGCGTAATAAAATACATGAACAAGGTACGTGTATATAAAGTGATGAAATAGACTCATTTTGTGAGGGCACTCAAAACTATTCCATTATAAAACTGGGACCCCTGATGCAGTGTTCTGTATGGATCAGTTTCTGACAGCATGTCGTGATGTGGCGGATAGAGTAATGTGAATCTGAGAGGTGGGAGGGGGAGATATGGTAATCATAAAGCACATAAAGCCATATTATCACCATATTAAGTGAGATCATTGTGGAAAATTTAAGGCAGGGATCAGCTATTATAACACTATGGGGTATATTTACTAAGCGGTGAGATTGCAGTGAGATTGAAAAGTGGGGAAGTTGCCCATGGCAACCAATTCACATTCTCCAGAGTATAAAATGAAACTGATAGCTTGAATCTGATTGGTTGCTATGGGCAACATCCCCACTTTCAAATCTCAATGCAATCTCACCGCTTAGTAAATATACCCCCATGTGTGGGGGGGGGAAGTGGCCTTTATCTCGCCCGCATAGATGTTAGGATCACACAGCGCTCCAATCTCACAACCATAGAACCAATAATATTATTTTACAAATACTTAATGATGCTAAAAAAAAACCCATAATAGCCAATGACACACAAACTATTTCTGTGTATATTGAACTTAACCAAGAAAGTATCATTTCTATGTGGTTTCTGTGTTGTACAGCAGCCTAGTTACAAAGTTAGTAAATGAGCCATAATGTCCATATTCATAAACAATTAGCATTCTGTAATGTGTCCTTATTTCTGACAAAGGGCAATGCTTTAACTTCCAGTAACGTACAAATGACTAAAATTCCATCTTCAGTGTAATTTCACTATGTTAATGACTTGGCCAGTTGAGAGTTTGCAGCACATTTAATGTCTTGCATTATAATAGGTTAAACATCCAACAACATCCAACAAATGCTGGGTATAAGTGCTCCTGATAATGGGCTAATGTGATGTGTTATTAACCTTATTCATCATATTTAACATATGTCATATGGGGGTGTATACAGTAATCAACGCTGTGTTAGTCCCTGCCCTGTCCAACAATGCACAATAAATTCCTTGCACCAGCCCTGTCTGGTGGTACACAGAGCAACTGGGACGGTGAATAGCAAGTATTTTATTTTAACCATGAGCAATACCAGATGGTAGAGAAGTAAATTTTATAAAATATATATGTGTAGTGGATATGTATTGATAATATATGCTAATGAAAGAGAAGCGAAAGGGGACAGAAATGGATTGGGGGCACATGACCAGATTCTATAGTGGGTAACTGGCACACACTAGAAAAAGTTTACAGTCACTGTACAGTCAATGGGATCACTTGGATTGGCATCACCCAGAAGCTCATGTTGCCACCCTTCTAGACCTCCTTCCATACCAGATGATTCAAGCATCATTGTAATTGGGTAAAAATGACAGCTCTGAGTGTATGGACAGTAGAAAGTTCAAAAAGTCTGATCCAGTGTATGCAAAACGTATTCGTGGTTATGACTAACTACAGGAATATATTTATATAAAAAGACATCATTGCACAAAAATGTAAAATCCAGTCATTTTGGTGTCACTCCTCCTGATGGTGTGATCCTGTGGTCAGGACACAGCAAGTAACACCACTATTTAAAATCTGTTTATTGGATGGAATACATTTGTTATTCATTTTTTTTTATTTATTATTTTGTATCACTCAAGTCTAGCTCATATTTTGACTCCGTTCACTGAATGATGGATTTTCTTAAGTCTGGATCTGGTCAGAAATGTTTATCCCAGATCAAATATTACAGTTTAATGTGTAGATTCAAATTCTACACATAATTTAACTTAATTAAATAAATTAATAAATTAAGTAAACAATCAAATATTTATGTAACAAATCTGCTTCTAATTTGATAGTGCCAATGTGCAAGCCAGCACTATCTGTAAGGAGTACAGTAAATGGCTCCCACCTCCTCTTCCTAATGACAAGACACTCAAGTGTCAAGCATCCATAGACCTATCCATCTTCTTCTAACTTTACTCCCACCCACCCATACTGTACCATATTCACCCATTGCTCTCTCTCCCCATCTCACTTTCCCTTGGCTTTTATTTGGGTGTCACTTCTTCAGTTTTTTCAGTGATTAATCATCATTTAGACGCTTCTGCTGGGGGAACAGAGAAAGGGCTATTCCTGCAGGTGGGTTTTCTCTGTCTAGTCAAAGTGACAATGGCTTGCTGCTGAGACTTTGTTAGTTGTGGGTTTCCTGAAGGTTGCAGTATTTCTGCTTCCAAAGGTTCTAATTGGCTACTCGGATAACCCACAGGATCCCATATACCTTCAGGCTCTGGGAATAGAAATGCTGAATATGGCTTTCTGAGGATTTTATTGTAAATGAAATTTAATGAATTCAAAACTTTTTCATTATTTCAAGATATAGATAAAATGTAAAATAAATTTATAATTGAAGACCGATAATAATAACTTTCCAGTCTAAAGGTTCACACTGATTAAAGTAACATTTCATAATCCTATAAATGCAGCACAAGCTGTATGAAGTTATAATCTAAATAAAATAAAGGACATATATAAAAAAAAGGTTTCTTTTGTAGAATAAAGCTAAATTATGAATTTGAGGGACTGTTTTCGATTCATTGTTTTGATGTTTGTCATACTGGAAAACTGACAGTTCAACTAATATGTAGGCTTGGATTTACTAAAATGCAGGAACAGTGGAGATGTTGCCCATAGCAACCAGTCAGATTATATTACATACTAGAGAAAGTCAGCTAGAATCTGGTTGGTTTCTATGGGCAATATCTCCATCTTTCTTTCTGCCGGTTTAGTAAATATAGCCTATAATCTGGCCAGATAATGGGCAGATAATGATAATGATTTACACTACTATAAATATATCAGTTTGTACAATTAAATTTGTTTTGTGAGTAGTCTTAGGAATATAGTTTATTCCAGTGGTTTCCAAACTGTGCGCTGCGGCTCCCTGGTGTCTCATGATGCTCTCATTGGTGTACCATGGAATTGTTTTTTTTTTTAGTATTATAGTTATTATGCTATTTTGAACTTAAAAAAACTTAAAAGATGGGATTGCTTGGGGATTATTTTGTTTTATGGGTGCCTTGGAAAAATATGGAGACCCTAAGGGTGCTTCAAACTGAGAAAGTTTTGAAAACACTGATTTATTCAGTTTTTTCTGCCCTTCATACACCAAAAAACCACAACAGAAAAAACATCAAATAAACTTTTATTAGGAAGAACGTAGAATAATATCGGGTAGAAAGAGAGGTCTCAGAGATTGTAAAATGAGTGTATTAGTCTGAAAGGAAGGATAGACAGCATACATGGGCCTGTGCATTTGTAAATACACTATATTAATTAAATACATTTAAAACTTTGTATGTAGTGGTTTCTATAGGATAGAAACATTTATACTTCCAGGGAAATTAGGTCAATTATGCCGCGTTCAGAAATCGGCGGCTTCCAGCTAAAAGTATCACAGGAAACGCCGGCTTTACAGTGAAGCCAGCGTACTGCGAGAAGGGGAGGGGACCTAAAAAGACTGTGATTGTAATGATCACATGTCTTTTTAGTCAAATCGCCTCCCCTCATACGCGCTGGAGCCGGCATGCCGGCTCCAGAGCATTTACTTTGCTTTAAGAATGGCGGTGAGCCGCCGAAAAGCCTTCTTTTTTGGCGGCTTTGGAAGCCGCTGATCCTAAGGCGCCGTTTTCAAAAGGCATCGTTCAGATTGCCTTGAAACGGCACCTTTTCCACTAGAGGCGTCGTTTTTCGCTGAAAACGACGCCGTTCTGTGGCAATATGAACGGGGTATAATAGTACATGTAAAGTGAAAAAGTATTATGTAAAGTGAAAATGATTTAAGGATCAGACCATTACTTTCTAGAGCGTCAAAGTCCTTATTTTGATATGATGGTGGCAATAAATGATAAAGAAATTGTACAAGGACATTCAGCAATCTTGTGGTAATATAAGCATTGCATCTGGATCTAAAATAAGGCACTGCAATAAAAATCCATTGAATTAGGATATATGATGACCAGGTAATAGTGTGTTTTATTAGTGTGTGTATTATTATATTAATATGACTGCATTGCATATGCCATGTATTGTTATTATTATTATTATGATCATTGACATGTATCTATTGCACCGACATATTACATAGCAATTTACAATTTGAATCAATCATTAGAAAACAAGACTGGGTAACAACCCAAAGACTGGGTGGGTAGGAAAGCCTTGCTCATAAGCTTGCACTCTGCATTAGGCTCAGTTTGCCACAGGCCAGGCTTCCTGACTCTAGATCAAGTTATTAATGATGTGTGTAGACGTAGACAAGGCAAAAGGCACAGTGAATAATTGCTTTCAATAACAAAGATTGAAATGTATATCATGTCATTGCATTTGACTGAAGGTGTCTGTTTAGCCACAGTTATAGCATAAGATATTTGTACAGCGCGAAAGTCTCAACTAAATGAAATGTCTCTGTTCACTGATCACTATAGAATATATTAAGTCACAAACATTTATTAGAATTAAAATGTGTCTGTCAGCAACTTGTCATGGTGGAGTGGCCAGCAGCCTTATTCCAGTATGCAGGCTTGTCAGCAAGAACGTAGTGAAGGCTTAACAAAGGTGTGTGGGAGGACATTGGCCAATTGAGGAGTCCTGCTGCTTACAAGGCTGATGGCCTTCCTCAGCACACTGCTCCTCCCACGGACAGCCGTCACTCTTCTATGACACTAGGGTGGTGCTTCAATTATTTGCAATTCACAGTTTCAGCAGTCAATAAATGACATGCTGAATACAGTCAAGTAGACTTGTAGCATCTGTATTCTGCCAAAGAGATTGGCAAGTGTGACAAGTCAGCTACTTGTTTAGTTATCAGAACTGTGAGTGACATGATATGAACAGCCGCAGAGCATCTTCCCCGCGTATTATGATTATTCCTCTGAAGTTACTTCTACAACTGAAGAGATTACGAAGGGGTAATATTTACAAGAGCTTGGAACTGTGTACATGACATTTATTAAAGAATAAAAATACATTTGGTGTTTTGAATAATATCAGCAAAATCACTTCCTAGCTATGTAATGTATTAAATGTACAATAAGGTGTTAAAATAACATGCATGCTGAATTTAGGTTTAGCATGATCTGGTCCTTAGAGAGGAGATCAGGACCCCAGAGAAAGGTGCGTTGGGCTTGTAAAGTCATCAGGAGGCTCCCTTAATAATGGGACCCCTAAATATCTAGTTCTTCCACTACACATAGTCACTGTTGAGTGCAACTAGTACATTAGGTCCCCCTAAATGTAAATTAAATGTTACAAGAAATAAGCATACAAGACATTAAAACTAATTTTATTTTATTCCATTTACTATGTTACAGTATGCTATGCATACCTTAAGTTACTCACTAGACATATCATTCAAATGAGTCCATAATATGACACTAATTGCCTGTATTCTAGTGTTAAATAAAATCCCTTCAGGCCTCCACAACAAGAAGCAACTATCAAAAGGTTTAACATAATGAGTCACTACCTATTTCTACCTTAATGACTCTGTGACTTTGTATGCAACCTTTTAAACATATGCTGCTATTTACCACATGCAGTGCAGCCGCTCTCACTGACCAGCCTTGTAAAAGATGTAGGCAACTAGGTACCAGGCCTTAGTTCATTTAAAGTAATATTTTATTGATATGCAAATAGAATTTTTTTTATTGATTAGACACCCAGAAACTATATATATATATATATATATATATATATATATATATATATATATAGATAAATACTTATTATGAACAAATGGAATGGTTGTGTGTTTTGCTCACTCTCCATGTAGTTCAGATACATTGCCTGTAATAGTCTGGATATGGTCTAATATATTTACAATAGTTACCTTTGTGATCATTACATGGTTAATCATTGGACAATCAGGCTCTTACATCAAATTAATCAGAAGTATTTTTTCGGTCAGTGACGTAGTTCACTGTGTTGTTAAATTTGCTTGTTTTAGAAATGTGTTATCAATAGGCAATAAAGCTCTTACCTATCAAAGCTCACCAAATGCACATTATCGCTGATGTGGCTTTTTAAATGTGTTTCTTTTACAAGTTGCAGGAAATATTTATTTTCACTGCATCAAGTGCAATGACCTTTTAGTATATCTGTATATGAACTCAATATCCTTCATTATTCTTAATTTACAGCTAATTAAATATTGTTGGGAAAATAGCTCTGAGTTGAATGGGGTCCTGTGGGATGTTTTAAAGATGATATCCTTTAACCATACCTCCCAACTTACCGGGGGGTGAGGGTGAGACACGTAAGCCCTGCCCACGGCCCTGTCCGACTTCGCCCTGGTCCAGCCTAAGCCCTGCTCCCTTTCAATGCTGTGGCCGCGGCAATGATTAAAATGAAAAAATAATTTTGTCTCCTTCGCGGGACAAACTGGGAGGCAGGAGGGACAGCAGGACAGTCCCCAAAAGCGGGACTGTCCCGCTGAAAGCCGTTGGGATGTATGCCTTTGTGATTGCATGCATTACCCTATTGATTTAGGGGCTGATCCAGAGTTTGGAAGTAAGGGCAAAACAGTTGCAAAATAGCTACACTGCATGCATTCAAGATAAAAATTCATGTGCACCCCTTACATTGTCACATGGTTTTGCCCAGGTCTACACATGCACCTATAAGAAGATGTAAGTGCAAGTACACACACTCATTTTATGTAAATCACTGCCTCCAGCCCGATCATTATAAAGAATGGGCGGGGCTTGATTACATCACTTTTATCTGTAATCCATTCATAGCAAATGTATGGTTTTTATCATTCAATGGGCTCGGATGGGATTTGCATATACTGTATTGTGTCCTCCGCTGTGGTTTCTTCCAGGAGGGAGAGAGGTCGGCAAACCCTGGAGATAGGTAACCTTTGGCACTCCATATATTGTGAGATGAAAAGTTCCAGCACTTCTGGTACCTGGAATAATAGGATTGGCACAGGTTGCCACCTGTAATGTTCAATCACATATGTGGCCTGTGTTAGAATTATAATGTTCAACTGAAATGAAAAAGAACCAACATTGTTATTTGCCACCTTCAGACTTTCTAGAAATAGTTCAGAAGTGGTTTCTACTTATTATCCAGCCAAGACACCAGTACATGAGAATCTACATACCGTCACATCAATCTCTAGTTTGGTTTAGAATAAGTGTTGTGATCTTCTATAGATTAGTTTATTTGCTGAGATATGACCTATAACATATAAATGAATGCTTGGGAATACAAGCTAATTTTCTAGCACATAAACCCAGTTGTCCAACACATTCCGCAAATGATCCATCAAGCTGTATGTATTATGCACATAATTAGAAATAAAGTGTATCTGCTCTCTGCAATTTGACACATTCATACAAAAATGTTTATTCCCACTGGTTACAGTCCAAAATGGTAATTTTATTCCACTCACTTTTTGAAAGAGATTTGATGGATTTTGTCACAAAATGAAGAAAAATGATACTAAATGATTATTGATGAGATAATCAAGATATTATTCTGAACTTTCTGTCCATTAGGTGAAAGGCGCTTGTCTGTAATAACCGCAGCGCCATAAGCTAATGGCAGAGGTAATCAGACCCTAATGAAGATCAGAGAGGGATAAACATTTGTATATTCCTATAGCTGTATTGCTTGTAATTGACGGACAGTTAATTCTGTAATTATGTATCATCATCCGTATGAGGAAATAAAGCAAATTATTACCCATGTCTTTATATTTGCATATACTTTTGTGTTTGCTCTACATCATTATAACTAACATTCAAAATAGACTTTTCCATATAGAAATGGCTGCGGGTATTTGCAGCAATAAAAACATAGGGGCCCATCTTTTCTAAGCTGCGGGTAAAGTGAAGTTGTTGCCCATAGCAACCAATCAGATTCTATCTTTCATTTTCCTATCACATATTTAAAAATGTCAGATAGAATCTCATTGGTTAACATCTCCAATTTTTAAAGTCAGGATTAGGAGCAAAAGTCATAACTGGAGCATCTTGCACTCACAACCATGTTTAGCTATTTGTGTTTAGTATTTGTGTGCTATACAGATTTTTATTACACCGCGTCACGTGTATTATTCCCTAGGATTGTTTCTCCTATGTATTCTGCTGTGATTTGCAGGTAATATTTCATATTTCACACCATACTCTGCATACATGGAACTTGCGCTCCATATTCCCTGCCACACAGATACACAAAGAGGTTACTTTTGTCAGAGGCCAATTAACCTATCAAAATGTCTGTGACATGTGGGTGGAAACTGGGGCACCCAGAGCAATCCTACATAAACAGAGAGGGTACAAACAAACTCCAACACAGGGCAGGACCTGGTTGACGTTGATGCCATGACCCTATTAATGTCAGGCTGCAAAGCTAACAGCACCACAAGCTGGTAAATACAAAAGTCGGATTGTGCCAATGCTTGGATAATGAAGCACAGAAGCATCAATATTCTGCATGTGTTTACTTATACTTGTAAATGGACTTAAATTGTGTTACAGAACTATGATGAAATTAATGTCGACTGAATGAAATTTGACATCCAGAGAACACATAACAAACCTATTTATGTATGTTTTATGTCCCATTTTCAAACCATTTCATTTCCATAATAGCATTGCTTCTGTGCACCCAGTTCAATATTCACAATTATAAGATTATTACATAACAGACAGGGTACAGATTATATAAGTGACATAACAGCCAGGGTACAGATTATACATTGGCATAACAGCCAGGGTACAGATTATACATTGGCATAACAGCCAGGGTACAGATTATACAAGCAACATAACAGCCAGGGAACAGATTATACATTGGCATAACAGCCAGGGTACATATTATACAAGCGACATAACAGCCAGGGAACAGATTATACATTGGCATAACAGCCAGGGTACAGATTATACATTGGCATAACAGCTAGGGTACAGATTATACATTGGCATAACAGCCAGGTTACAGATTATAAAAGTGACATAACAGACAGGGTACAGATTATACATTGGCATAACAGCCAGGGTACAGATTATACATTGGCATAACAGCCAGGTTACAGATTATACAAGTGACATAACAGACAGGGTACAGATTATACATTGGCATAACAGCCAGGGTACAGATTATTACAGAAACTCATTGGCCTAACATTACTGCAGGATTGGAAAAGTGGGGATGTTTTCCATAGCAACCAATCAGAATCAAGCTCTCAGTTTCATTCTACGTACTGGAGAATGTGAGCTCAAATCTGGTTGCTATGGGCAACATTCCCAATTTTCCAATCTTGGAGTTTAGTGAATTTAGGCTTAAGCATTGATTTTTTACCATGAAAAAACTACTATACTATTGAAAAAGTATATTGACAAAGTCATGCTGCTGGTGGTTTAACTTATTGGACCATATTCAGACTTTAGTTGATTTATGCAAGTCAGTTGTGTAAATCAGATGTAACACATGGGGGCCGATTTATTACCGCGCGAAGACAGGGGACTGAATACTGGCTTCTTTTATATATGGGGCTCAATGAGCCACGAGCTAAACAGACGCAAACTGTGTAAAGCAGAAAATAAGGCGCAAAGCCAAATTGAATCAGCCCCATGGTATGGAATTTAGTTTCCTATGTTTCAAAATGATAAAGTATTTGAAATAATTAATTATGTGCTATACCAAGGATAACACTGCTTAACAGAACTCAACAAGGAGCAAGAGCGCTGGGTGTCTCTTTTAAAGCAGTCGCAACAGTTCATACATTATATATTCAATATTGCTCACAAAAAAATAAAAGATTGTTCCATAGAAATGAGTTTATTAGAAAGAGAAAGAAAAGGAAAGAAATGACTGCATCATCCAATACAAATAATAATACCCAAGCTATCATAACCTCACAGAGGGTTTTCTGGAAGGCAGACAGCATATTGTAGTTTGACAATGACAATCATCATGTGAGTTGTGTGGCACGTGGATGACAGGCCAGCGGCATCGTGTGACTTCAGCAGAGTATTTGTAAGACAACAATAAATATCCTGGAGAGCCTTCTCCTACACTACAACCAGCCTGTGTAATGTTTTACGCTAGTACTCTGAAAAGCAATAGTCCCTTTCCCTGATGGAATAATGAGGAAATATGATGTCATATACACGTGCATCGTAATTGCTGTGAGAATGACACAAGCACACTTGGTGCTAATTGCAAGTGGTACTGTGCTGACACACTAACGTAGAATTTGTATTCCTTTGCAAAAGTTTCTTTCCTGTTTATTTCTTTATGTCATTATTTCTCTATATATTTTGGTGCTTCTCCAACCCAGATTTGCTTAAAAAAGTATTGTGCGCCCTGTAGTTCAGAACGCAAAAATTAGCATATGGGCATATGCAGGCAAGCTCGGTGTAGTTAAGTGGCCATATACAGTACATTGCATAAGTACAGGGTAGTATACCATCCTCTGGACAGTAAATTGAGTTTCTGATTAATGTGAGCAGTTCTGTCTACATGTGAACGTATGGAATTATTAACAAATCAGTATTTTTGACATTTAATAAAATGATTTTTTCTGTGTATTTAGAATTGATTTTCTGTATTTAACATACCTCTCAACTTTCCGAGGCCGCACACATAGGCCTGACCGCCCCCGTCACCACCCGACTCCACCCCCTTCCTGTCCAAGTTCCGACCCCTTTCGGTTCCGCTGCTTGTGGCAAATTAATGCCTGACTCCACCCTGGCACACCCCGACTCTGCCCCTTCCCAACCATACCCTGCCCCTTTTTATGCCGCGACTAGGGGCACAAACTGGGAGGCGGGAGGGACAGCAGGATAGTCCCCCAAAAGCGGGACTTTCCCACTGAATGCTGAAAGCTGAATGCAGGACAGATGGGAGGTATTCTTTAAAGAGTCACATCCTAAATATAAGGGTCTGAAATAAATTGCAGAATATCACCCCTCAGTATTACTCTTACATGGGCACACCCGTACTGTATATAGACTATGTCCCTCCACCCCTTCCTCCTCAACACTCCCCTCAAAAGATAAATGAACGCTGCTCCCAGCACCCCTCAAAGAAATGTCACATCAGATGGCATACACTTATCTCTGGATTTAGTCAATGTCTGGGTGTAAAACATGGAGAATTAATGGCCATTAACACATATGCATTTTGGGCTGGGTGACCAGTTTGGAATAGGTTTGCACCCCTCGCATTGCATAATGGATTTGCTCAGGTGTAAGTGCAACTCTGGATCAGCCCCAGGGTGTTCTGTCTAAAAACAAACATACCCACATTCCTAGTCAAATCATTATTGTCATTATTATCATATCTAACTATAGCACATGTCTAAGAAGATAATAATAATGGCAGAGATGCCACATCTGTATAAGACCACTGGTCAAACACTTTTAACTATGCTTTACATTAACTATACTAAAGGCATCGAATAGGATTCTGCGTTGTGTTGTCTGACAAACCAAACTAGGGGAATATTTAGAATATTTAATGCATTATACCATGTTTCATACATTTGCTTTGTCAGATAACATTGAATGCCTGAAAAAGCAAAGCAAATACATAACAATGGCAAATCATGTACTGATGGCTAAAGGAGCAGAGGAGCTTCTAACAGTGCAGGTTTTCCAGATCTCCTGACTGGAGCACAGGTTTGACCATTATTGACTGTTATTTTTAATAGATCTGCTGTCCTGTACAGAGACATAAAATCATATAATGCTAGAGGTTCCTGAGCACAAAAAATTGGGAAACACTGATTTAGATTCCTGGGTTTGTTTTTAAACCCTTGGCTAGTACATAAAAAGTGCACAGCCACCCTTTACATAAAACAAAAGCATACATAAAGATTAACAAGTGTAACAATGTTTTGCATTTTTAGGGTTTAATACAAAACAGACCCTGGAATGCCACCCATGATGGGGTTTTAATTCTTTCCCATCAGGGCCATATTAATCACAGAGTGATTGCCTTGGGTTCCCCACACATAAAGAGGCTGACTCTAGGGTTCCTAACATAAAATTGGATGAAATGCAGACTGAACTCTTACACAGGCATAAGAAGAGGCTGGATCAGGAGATGAGGCCCTAGGGACCCCTGGTCCCACAGGGCCATAGACAGTCACCTATAATTACTATGCCTTGGACCATCTCTGTATATGTATACACATCTATGGACTTTACTTGTATTAACCCTTAAGTTTATTAGGAATTATGTGCCGCCCCCGGAATATTACCTCTGTGGTGTGGACCCCATAACCCTGTAGGAATAAAAGAATGAGCGGCCCTAGGATATATTGGAATAATGTACCATCATGGCCCACTACCATGCCCTACCCGCCCAAAGTCTGTACGAATATGTGACCAATACAGGTTGCTCGGGCTGGAGACCCACCCTGCAACCGCTACTCACTTACCATTTCCCTCCCTAAGCCAATAAACACACAGTTTTGAATGCAAACAATATTTATTTAACTTCTAGGAGAGGGGTCCTCAAGAGAATCCCCATCGATCTAACATCAGTTACAATTATACTTCTAGCTTGTGCAGAGATATTTAACTTTCTTATCAATAACTTCACTATTTACCTATTCACTTATCCAACAGTTACTAATAGAATAAAGACCGTTCGGCATCAAGTCCATCAACGAACCTCGTTACACACCAGTGGCAAGGGGTACACGATTTTGTCCTCTTTATATAAGCGCATAAACACCTCCCCGATGTTCGTGAGCGGCAGGAGGGGTGTCTCGTAGAGATACCAGTTTGTAAGAGCAAGTGTGAGGCAATAACTCTGGGTGATGGAATGGCCCCGAATTCTGCCTCCGTCGAGGCTGGCAACTCCTCAGTGTCTACACTCTTCACCCGCCTGGGCCAGACGTAACTGTGCCGGTATCCCACTGGTCTTGTCTCCTTCTTGAGTCCCAAAATAACAGTAGCAGTTTCAGTAGGGGTTAACGGAGCAGTGGAATGAGTAGTCCCGACAGGAGGTAATTCGTCGGTCTCGCTATCCTCCCTGTCATTATCACCAAATGCTGCCCTCTCATCCCAGATCTCAGTGGCAGAGGAGGGAAGGGAAGCAGGTCGGGACCACCAGCTTTTGTACACCCGACTGGCCGCAATCCGCTGGGCATCAAGCTGCGCGTGCCCAGTGACAGGCCAAACAGCCTTGACCCTTTTTGCGATGGGGGATTCAACCGGCTCGTCCTCTCTGGACCAAATATTCCGCTTTGCTGCGTCTTTACAGTCAATATTTAAAGTCTCTTCGTCCCCACTGTCGTCACCGGGCAATGCCCGGGGGGAATATGGACAACAAAGTTCCACTCTGAGCCTGACTCATCGCTGGAGTTTATGGCCTTAGCCCAGTCCAATAGCCAGTCTTTCTCCTCTCGAGTAAGCTCTGCTGGTAGGATAATGCCATCCATCAGTCCTGACAGCCCGGGCTTGATGCACAATGCCAACGTAACTAAAGAACTGGAACTTAAAACAGAACTTCCACACCACCAGTCAACTTCTCCAGACATATATAGTGTGATCTCATACAGGAACCAATTTACTGTTTGTAAATGTATGACAAGGGCCCCTAAAGTTTATTCACCCCTGGGCCCCCACAAACCTTAATCCAATACTTATTCCAATACAGTTATATAATATACTTTGTCTCAGGAACTCCAAAACCTTGGAGATCTATGTACCTAACTACCTGCTATGGTACCACTGATACATAAATACAATTGCATACAAAAATTAGCCAGCTAAAGGATCTAAATAATCTAAAAAGTAGTATATTTCCAATGTAAAACCAATTATTTTGCTAATTCTTACTGGCATTATAGCATATTTGCTTATACAAGCATTCATGTGTAAAGTTACAGAAATAATGCAGCTGTTTATTATATATAACTTTGTATCCGCCTATGTACCATTTATTGGTGATCAGTTTTGTGAATGACATTGGATGGTTTTCAAATGACTTCAAAGGTTTTGTAGTTTTACTTTTATAAAAGCCTGTAAAAGCGAGAGATGTAAGGTTTTCTAAAAAGTAAAAAAGAGACCATCTAATGATTGATTCTGAATAATAGTTTGGGATGTGGATGGTTCAAGGTACATTGAATTAACTTCTAACAAGGCGACTTGCACTTTGACACTGAGAACAGTGTAAGGGGCCCCACTTTTATTAATCACCATTAAAGGTCCTACACAGCATGGAGGAGAAAGCCTTCTTGGCGATCACTGGGAATTTGGTGTGCGCTGTATGTTTAGGAGAATGCCATGAGAGCAGGAATCATAAATCATTGAAGTAGGAGTGGGCGTTTTATTTTTATCTCTGAACAAGAGGGTGCAAGGAGGACATGGGTACTTTTTTGGGGTATGTGACAGGGCTATGGCGGCAGGTTAATAGGTCAGACTCTCTTTCATCCAAAACCAAATAGCATCTCATTTAGAAATTGATGTAAATGTTTTCCGGGGCATATGGGAATCGAAAATAAATAAATTACTACCCTGGATGTTTTCTATATTACACATGGAAAGAATGATGAGGATCATGTAATGTAAGAATTAACTAAGCCTCAGAATTTTTACTACAGACATGTAACAGAATAAGAATTGTCTATTATCTAATTGACATGATCAACACTTTAAATATTTAAGTTTAAAAATATTTAGCATTATTGTGGAATTGTGTTTCATTTTGTATTGTGCCTTTAATGGCTTCATAATTAATGAAACTATTTTCTAAATACATATTATACACTTTTTATATGTAATCGATTGCTTCTATGTTCTGCATCGTCTGTGTTATTTCTTTCCTGTGCATTCCAACTAAACAAATTTAAAATAGCTGTGTTTAAAGAGGCGCCATTGCCTTACTTTAAATAGATTTACTATTTGCATTTTCCCAATTTACATGACAATGTCAATGTCAAGAACCATTATCATAAAGGGTTTAGAGCTTGTTACGTTCAAGGTAGTATCTAGTCACTATTCTTCTTGACAGCATGTGCGGAGACAAATGTGTTATGCCTCTCCAGGATTGTGAATTCGCCTGCTCTAACCTGGGCTAGTAACCCGTTCCTTGGAGGTAGAGAGAAATCATCACTGCAGGGAGTTACTCCCTTTCTAGCAATACTTCAAGCAGTTTATCTGTTTAGGTAAGTCTTATATTTACACCTTCTAGAGCTGCTGAAACATGTATGCTATATGTTCTGTTTTCCTTTCTTGATATTACATTGATTTAAGTATTATCGTCTCCTTTTACAAAGACTCTATAAGGTTAACCTGATTAAAAACAGATAGAGATATCTATTTTCTACTAATTGAACAGAAATTATTTTGTTAATTTTGTATAATGGATATAATTGTTTTTTATTATTTAAATATTTTTTTTTGCAAAAGTCATCCATCCATCTATATATATATATATATATATATATATATATAATATTTTGCCAATGACATCAGATGCTTTGTATTTTTGTATTAAATAACTTAGGACCCTACTATAAAGATATGTCTTTATTTGTATGTGGGGTGATATACACAGTAGTATGCCAAAAAGCAATATGAATCTCAGTATATTTATGTATCATATACTAAGTATACGTATCACACATAAGTTATGCAATACTCTAAACTACTGTTTTGTGTTAAACACACACTCATTTAGAACAATTTAACAATTTATCTGAGAACAGTCATGCATGGTATGTCTTATTTTGTGAAATTATCTATTGCTGCAATCCCAATGTGCACCATGACAAGTCATTTACTAAACAACAATTACGCAGGGCGATTAAGGTGCCTACTTAATTCCTTCCAGCAGCTCATTAATCCTGGTTTATTTATTTTGCAAGAAATAAATAAAAGCCTCTACTGAAATTGACTGTATACCCAGGGTACCTAATGGTTCAAATTACTCATTATTTTGCACAATGGGTAAAAGAAAGCTTACTTGAAATCATTAAAGTTAGATGTGTTATTTAATGGGCACTACTTCTAAGACTGAAGGCTTCTATACAATTTAAAGCTTGCGGAACATTTTGTCAACATTGTCAGAAGTTGCTAACATAGAAATAAAAATAAAATGACAAAATGAAAACATCAGCAGCATATTGTAGTGGATAGACTAAAGGATTGGCGTTGTGTGAAAACAGGAGGCCTGGGAGCGTGCAATGCTTACTTCCACAATTTAGAGTGAAGTTTGTGGGTGGAAATCTGACAGGGTTACATTATGTATTGTTACCGTAGGTGACATTCTGCCTAAGTGGACAGGCTAACTCTTTCATGCTTTGTGATGGTTTATTGTTACTGGGAATCTCATACGGGTGTCAGTGTGGAATTTGTACAGCTGTTCAAAAAGGGAAGATTTCATTATGCTGAAACATTTAGATGTACGTCACCAACATCACTTAATTTCCGTATACAGGGAGAGAATTTTATATCCATCATAGGTTGCTTTTCTATACAGCAAAATCATATAGTAGTTTTTGTTATTTATATATCATTTTGTTCTGGAAATGTTTGCAAAAATATTGCAAGTGATCAAAATCATAAATGATTGTAAAATAATGTGTACACAGTATAGTGTTAGTGTATGTATAGTATATGTTCTAAAGCACTTTAAGGTAAGGGAATTAAAATATCATGTATCTTGTCCTTGAACATGTAAATGCTCCAATTATATCAACATAAATCCAAATGTTCTCCTATTCTTTGGATGAGTGTTACATGCGTTCTCACCATATTTTCTGAAGTTCCCTGGAATATGCCTCAAATATTATGGACACTGCAGCTCAGTTATTTGATATAATATGTTTTGTAAGAATGGAGATTATTCATTTTCATCCAGTTTTTTTTACTCTCTATGAAATGTGAAACTACATGTTCCAGCAAGCAATAACTGCATAGGTCAGGGTTGCCTACTTTTGCNAATGGATTTCAGGGAGATTGTGACCAGTGCTGCACAAAAGGG
>JABWIB010002513.1:5195-15718 GCA_016617825.1 Platyplectrum ornatum | reverse complement strand
CAATGTCTTCTTCACCTGAATGAGCATCAGGGAGATTATCCAGCACTTCAGGGAGTCAGGGAGATCACCCACTTTTCAGGGAGTCTCCCTGATATTCAGGGAGAGTTGTCAACCATGGCATAGGCATAGACCATACCTGACAAGGAATGCTGGTTGCTCCAGGAACCCCAAGGCCTAAATTTACGAAGCAGGGAGATTGCAGAGAGACTGAAAAGTGGGGATGTTGCCCACAGCAACCAATCAGATTTGAGCTCACATTCTCCAGTATGTAAAATTAAACTGAGAGCTTGGATCTGATTGGTTGCTGTGGGCAACATCCACACTTTTAAATCTCTCTGCAATCTCTTTCTTAGTAAATGTAGGCCCAGGAGAGCAGTGAAATTAATAATCATTGCCTCTGGTTCCTAATGGGCTGTACTTGATGATATTAAGTCCAGATCATCCTTAGTAACCTTATCCAGTAGAATACTGGATTTGGAAGTACTACAGTATATCATATGCACAAACTTTAGGATCGCAAATGTGTAAGTTCCAATCCGCATCAGTGGATTTACGCTCACAGGACATATACAGGTCAGGATCAAATCCCAAATCATCCAATCAGAAGCAACATTCTTCTTGGATCTACATTATTTATTGGAAATGTGTTTTTACCCAAACTATTTGTATTCCCCAATACTCAGTTCCTCATTATCTAAAATAACAATGAAACATAAGAAACTGTATAAACTTAAATGACTTTAACTAAAGAAAACTGTGGGACACACAGGTTTCCAATATGAACTCCTTTTGAGCATTACATTATAGCAATGTAATATAATGTATTCCTAACATAATATATTCCTATTATGTAATATATGTATTCCAATGTAAAATAATGTATTCCCAATATAAAGTATTCTTATGATGTTATTTAGGAAGAGCGTGTAGATTATTGTGTACTGAGTGAAATCAGTCATATGTTACACTATATAGCACAGTCCATGAGTCAATCTGTCATGAATGTCTCATGTACAATTAGCAGCAGTTGCCTACTGTAAGTTATCAGTTATAGTGATGGGAATTAGCATCGTCTGGCAGATCTGTTCTGCTAGAATAAGGCCCCAGGTGCTTGATTCAATTTGCCACAAACTGACTCATCTACTAATCAGAATCACTCTCTTGCATTGCAGATAACAGTGTAGTATAAGGTCTGATTGAAGACAATGGAGCTGATCCAGAGCTGCAGGGAAAACGTCTCTGACCTCTCTGAGATATATGTAAATCAGGATTGCTGACTGTCCCGGAATGTCAGGGAGACTCCCCAATTCTGGGCAGTTCTCCCGGTATCTCAGGAGAGTCTGCACATCCCCTAGGACCTGGGCAGAGGCAGCGATTTCATGTAAAGATGACTTGGTACAGTTAGTTTTCTGGCATATAAAAAATGGAAATAAAAAATAACATTAATAATATTAAAATATTAATAAAATATACATTGGTCATTTTCCCATTAAAATAACTAATCCAAACTAATATTTTAAATGGGAGTCACTGACCTGTACCTTAAATGTCTGCATTTGGATCAATCATCAAAATGCAGAATATGTCATTTACAACAGCTATTAATTATAAAGTTCAGAGAAAGTTTTAGTCATCAAAAACAGACATATGTATATAAAAAAATAATATTTGATAAAAATGAGAAAACAAATTGAGATTTGTTTCCAGCAATGTTAAAAGAGAACAGGGGCTTCCACAAATCTCTCTGAGATCAAAGCTTGACGCAGATCTCTTGATTAATTGCCATGCAGCTCAATCCTTTGCCACAATTTGACACATGTCAAGATGACAAAAGGATGTTCTTTAACATGCATTACATGTGTGGGTGCAATGTATCACATTCACTGGACCAAGTCATCAGTTTCCCCAACATACATAAGTAACTCTACAAGAAAGTGTAAATGCCTCCAAGTCTGTGTGGTAATATGGGGCATGAAACGAGGACAGTCCATTTTCTTACAGCAAATTCAGCATTTTCCACCAGCAGGTCCATGTTTTTCTTTAGTTTACCTGTATGAGTCACAAGCATTTGTATGAGAACAACATGAAAATGGATAATATTAAATCAAATCCATATTCAAATATTAGATAACTATACTTTGTATGCTAGAGTGCTTTGTATAGACATTTTATTAGCGTAAGGGGTGGTTTCAAATGAACACATGTGTGATGCCTATGAGCACATGCCTATGTCTATGAGACATCATGCAAAATATCTTAGTTAATATATTGTAGAATTTACCAACAAAGAAATAACAGAGATTATGGGATTAAGTCAAAAAGATATTATCACATGGTTAGTCAGAAGAAGCCTTTATTATTCCCTAGCCCAGGTGTGAACACCTGAAGGCTCTCCAGTTGTTGCAAAGCTATGAGTCCAGGGGCGGAACTCCCGGAGGCAGCGGAGATATTTGTCGCCGGGCGCCTAGCCCCAAGGCGACAGAGGCGACCCCCCCGAACCCCAAAACTGATCCGGCTGAGATTTGTCATGTTGACTACTCTGGGGTAGCTGTCCATGCCCCTCAAAGGGCAACAAATTTATCTTGCCTCTGGGCAAGTGGGATGAAGTTACGCCACTGTATGAGTCCCAACATGCTTTGTCAGAAATCAACTATGTCTATGCAGTTATAGCATGCTGGGAGCTTGACAAAACTGGAGAGCCACAGGCTGACCAGGCATTCCCTAGCCAATTAGGTTCCCTAGTAATAGCAATAAAAAGGTTGTTTAATCATGTATTTCATACTGCGGCCACTAGTGGCCATTCCACAGCAACTTGGTTCTCAGTCTACTCTTATTTTTCTATCTTTTCTATTCCGTCATCCCACCCCAAGCACCAGAAGACAGGTACTGTTCAGATAAATGACAAACTGTTCTGTCTCAGTGTGTGCTGAGCTAACTCTTACCATCTGTCCACATTGTCAGAGACACTGAACTATGGACATCTGTCTGCAAGATTTCCAGTCTTCAGCTTAAGAAAACAGATACATATGGCTATCCCCATTTTAGAGTCCTACATTTGCCCCTGATGCGGAAACAGAATGAGCAAAGTGCTACATGCCATCATGTAAGCCTGTCCTTATCAGGGGTTCCAGAAAACACCAGAATCCTATTTAAACTCTACACCCTGTTAGCAGTCACCCCATAACACATATCTACCAGTGCATGAGAAATTAACATACAGCAACATAGCATACATACCAGGAAAAATTATATAACAGTCACTGTAAAGAATACATGACATGCATATGTATTATCATATTTATTACCTTCATATTTATATTTCCTTTACCAAGTTTACCTGATGCCTTGTAAGAAAGGAATTGTGGTGATTGAACCAATATTTACACCAGCTAAACCAGCCTATCCTTGAGGTAAGGTACCCTGTATCTGCTGTCTCAGTGGACTCGATCCAGAATATTGAACTTACAAGTGCAAAGTTATGAATAGGCAAAACCATGTTTAAATGCAGATGAGTTAAATTTCATTGCAATCAGTATTACAGGTGAGAGGTGATGTTTCCAGCACAAGTGTAATAACAGTGTAACAGTAACACTGGTCAGTATCCGTGTGCAACATGCAACAATAAAGTATTCTCCCTGCATGCAAACACTGACATTCATTTTCCCCCCTGCAATTCATCATGGTTTTACCCACTCGTAACTTAAGGCTCATAAGTTCAATAGTAAGTAAATCTGGATCCAGTGTGACATTACTTAATGCAGGTGAGGTTACGGGCTAGGTTTGTAGAGAAACACAACATGGCTTTTATCTTAGTGAATGAAACTTTGTCTCAGAAATAATAATCAAGGTTAATCTTAAAATAATCTTAGAATAATCAAGGCTATCTGAGCATGGTATCAAGTGCTGCTGGGGGTTTTATGTACACTGTGCATCCAGTGACATGATTACAATTGATATCACTTGTATAACAGAATGCTCATTAAATCTGTCTCATTATGACTGTTCAGGTTCTCCAATATCATTCAATGGGATTTCCCCATTATCTGTGCATCATCCTTCAAGTCAATTGGGCTTTGCAAAGTAACTATCACACAAACATGCTATTTCTTTTCTGACACGTATTGAGAGTAAAGAAACATATTCAGGGGAACTTTCAGAAAATAAATGTCACTGAAGGTTTACCACCAAGCTAAACCCCAAGAGTGTTGTTGTGTATAACTGGTATGGATTTAGCATTCAAAATTCTGATTGCCTTATTTAAAAAATAAATATATTATATTATATAATGTACTTTTTTTTAATATTATATATTAATTTGTAAAGAATATGAAAAAAAAACAGTTAATAAAGCAGTATAATAAACTAAAGCTATATCATAAAAAANTTTTTCTAAACTAAGCGTAATATAACTGAAGACATATACATTTTCCTTATACAGTATATATCAAGAATCTAGAGGTAGCAAGCACTTTTGAATAGCACACTGGCCGCCCTATGTTTTAATGCTAAGCCACAGGGCGCACAATGTGTAAAATTTTAAGCTCACCTCGGGAATGGGCCAATGAGACTGATCCAGATTTGGAGAGTAAGGGCAAAACAGGTGTAAATGTGCATCTCAGAATAACTATGTTGCAATGCTGTATCCAAACTCAAAAACTATTGTTTAGAAATATTTTTATTTAATAGGGTTTCTTAATTGAAAAAAAAATTTGGAACATTCCCAAAATTCAATATAGACTTATGTCTTATGAGGCAATTACATTATTTAGTCATACTGCCAGACATGAACATGAACTAATTAGGTTCAGTATAATAAATCTAGTAAATGAATGACATGCATATTTGTCAGCATTATACTTCAAATACAACACTGTCATTTAGTGAATCAATTAGAAACGTACAAACAATTTTCTAAATATTGATATTACGTTTAGATGCATCTTCAACATATATCTACACAACCAAGTCCTTTACTGTACATTATATATATATATAATCAAGTCACATCCACTTAGGCCATGAAGCATACATGGTCTGCAGGGAGGATGTATGATAATTGTACAGTAAATGTTTAGTCCTTACACACAATCCTAACTTCTGCACCATTACCATTTTATGTGCTGATGTGTCGAATGTAAAGGTAGGGTATTGCTTTTGTAGCTCTATTGCATGCAAGAGGAGACCCACTGTGAAAAGTGGATTTAAAATATACATTTATAATCGACTCTAAACTAAGTTAAGTTAACAAGTGAAAAAACAGTTACATAAGATATTATACAATATGGTCAGCTGCAGATTGCACAATATGATTGGATACGGACCATTCCAGCCATGTATTGGGCTACGTAGAACCAGGATCGAATAGACTACTAAATATACAGTTGTTGTTGTCTTGAAAATTGAATACAGATCATTTAAGGAAAGTTTCATAAGTTACTGAGGACTATAAAATAACTTGAACCCCACCCACAGGTTGTTATTGTCCATCTGAACATTTGTCCATCGTGCCCTCAGTAAAAGAAAAGGACTTTGTCTTTTTACAAATTTGACTATATGATTTTAAATTGGATTTTTAATGTTCATTTATATTTCAGAATAAACCTTTTTTTATAAAATAGCGGGCCCAGTTTTTTTGTGCTGATACTGGTCGCCAGGTAGAATAAAAATTGTCACCTTGTTTTGTCCATTAACCCCTCAATTTGGAAGTTTTATCATTTGGGCATTGAACTCCCAAGTTCCTGCATAACATTCTCAGAGTTATGAGTTTAAATCTTGTGGCATAATGTTTTTATGGACAGTTCTCTGGGTCACACAGTTCCTAATATATAAAGGCACTGGCCTGTCAGGTTACAAACCGAATCCAGACCTCTGCTCAAAGAGAAGGGTTATGATATATATCCCACCCTCTTTTTGTGCCAGAGAAGGCAACTTCCACATAAGGAAGTTATGGTTGCAGGACTCACAATAGGACCAAAGTCCCAATATAAAATGGGGATGGTGCACAGGTTGAGGTTTTACTGTTTGAAGAGAACAGGCTATACCTATAGTTTGGACTTGGACCTTTGAGTTCAAATGCGGACAACAGCGTCCATATAAAGTTGCTTCTCTTCAAAAGTTTAACCTTTCTTCTGAATTTTTAAGAACTTTGTTGAGCCTGCTTTACAATAACGTTCAGCGGGAATGCTTATTACATCATAAAATCATGAGCAGTGATTAAGCAGTTTTTACCACAATCTGAAAATTTTCATAATTTCTAGTCATTTAAACAACCTTCTCTTTATTTCCACCCCTTACATTTAAAGTGTTTTATTCATATATATGTCACCATACAATCGGAAATAACCACATCACTACTGGAATGTAAATGACATAGCCATACTGATGAATCTGCTATGGTGTGGTTAATGGTGACCCTTCATGTATATGCACTGAGGGATAATATCTTAGAATGGTCATAAATAGGCAGATAAACCATATTATATACATTTATTGTGTGAATAAACCTAGTTCTAGCGATGTTCAAGAAAGGTGACAAGTGGATGCAATAATTATCATTAGTCTTAGACATCTGCTTCTCACAGTAATATAGAATGTTTCATCCAAATCCTAGAGCGTATGATTTTTTTGACTTTTAATGTTTAATACAGTCTCAGTTCTTCATTTAAGAACATTTGGAAGGTGAAAGTGCAGATCATATTCCACAATTAGCTGCACATTACAGGCAATTTTATTGATATGATCAATGTTCCAAGTTCCAAGTGACTTGAGTCCTCAATATGCTCATTATTATATTCAAACAGAAGCTGACCATCAAAAGAAGGACTGACTGTGAGTCCCTCTGAATAGCTGACTCGCTGTTTTTACATTGGATGACAGCCTGAACTTTTACAAGTATATAATCAAACCGGACAAATGTCATTGTCAAATGCTAGAGCGTGCAGATGAAAGGAAGCCCCCTATCTTTCACATACAGTGGTGCCATTCACACAGTGGATTGCTGTCAGATTTGTAAAACAGGCACTTGTTGTCCTCATATAATTCAAAGAGGCAGCTGTTCCGGTCATATTTTACTTACAAACATAGTTGAAAGGTGGTTACTTGCGTAAGCATGAAGCCTTTATCCACCAGAACTCCCAAGTTGGTTAAAAGACCAAAAAGAATGATTATACAAGGTGCCTGAGGCAAAATAAAACAAGTAGATTTGCTACTGGGTACATCAAGTTTAAATACACAGTGGATTGATGCAAGGTCGTAATCTATTCCTTCTTTTTATTTAGTCCCTAACTAAAATATATTTGTGCAAGGAATAAATAAAAAACTTGACAAAAACAATCCTTGGTGTGGGGATTATTTAACATTTGGCCATTTACATTTGTAAAATTTGTGTGATCAGAGAAAACATTTTTATATGAAATTTAGCTGTTCTATATCTTTCACCATGTCAGGGGATGGTGTAAGTCCAAGTAGGAATAACCACAAGCAATTAGGGAGGTCATCCTGAAGCTTCCCCACACAAGGATCCCTGCACACAATTTCTAGGCTGGACACATACATGGACAGAAGTTGAGGCTTGACAATTACAAGGGGCAGAGATAGAGACTCGACAAATATAAAAGGGGGAAAAATTAATTGAGGAAAGATAGATATAGCTCCTGTTTACTATATATAGAGTGTAAACAATGGCAGTTCGTCGCAGTCTCCCTTCTACCTGAGGGCACGTCTTTCTTCCTGCCTCTACTCTGTTCCCAGGGTCACCCGTCATCTTCTTCCTAGACATTGTCACTGCGGTAAGGGGAGATGAGGGCCCGGGTCCCAGAGACTCCATACCAAGCGGACCACGGGCCCAGACTCCATACCAAGCAGACCCCAGGCCCATATATAATCACACAGCAGACACCTGACATTGCCTCATTGGGGACAGTGGACCCCAACAAGACACCACAAGGACCCCCAATCCACATGGGACCCCCCTGAGACCCAGGTCAGGTCTTTCTGATCTTAAAACAACAACATCTATTGGCTCACCAAAGATTACAGCGTGGCCATTATCACCGAAGTGAACAAACTGGACTTATATTGGATGATGATTGCAGCTCCTGTATCTCCAGGTAACAGGTCCTTATGATGTAATTAATGTTTGTCAGGGGCCCCCCGATAGTTTAGGTATAGTATAGTATAGAGATAATACTTTGATAATGGTTTAATTCATTCATTAATAAAAAGGTCTGAACGTACATGACTTCTCTTTTCCACTACATCCTATGCAGAGTTGTGTTGTAGTGGAAGCATGTAACTCTGAATCAGATGTATATCGCATCACTTTCCTTGTGGCAAATCTTTAAATCAGCCCCAGGATGTCTGTGATAAGATACTTTTTTTAATGTATATATTTATTTATTTATTTATTTGTGTATTTATTTTTCATAAATGAGGAAATGAGAAGGTTTAGTAACATTTCCTCTTAAACGTAGTAAATGCAGATGTAACAAGTGTAATGTTCCATTTAGCCATTACTTTCATACAAACAGTGTCATGGTTCATTTCGGTTAAAAATAACTTTTAGGAACTCTTTATTTAGCACACAATCAGTGTAGCATGACAATAAATACTAAGAACAGCCATTGTACAAGCCGCCGTACACTCTGTACTCTTTCACAATGCAAGATGGTACTTTTTTCTTACAAGTGCTAATTGGCACCGCTGCAGCTATGAAGTGCTGCCCACAGATTAGTATGTATGGTCTGTCTACTGCTGAAAGAACATATCAGTCTAAACAAAGGCATGGTAAAGATATTTCATCAGGGTTGCTGACTCTCCAGGAATTCCCTAGGGACTCACAAATTTTGTAATTGTCTCCCGGTATCCTGGTAAAGTCCTCCAATCTTCCGTTACCTGGGCAGAGGCTGTGATTTTAATGTAAATCACTTCCTTTAGCTCCGAGCATTACAGAGAATGGACAGGGCTTGATAATGTCAAGAAAACACATCCTTAGTAAATACAGGCAGTTGTCATCAGAGTGGGGCTTCAGGCATCCCTCCCCCATGCTACTGGCTCTTGGTTTCTCCCTGGAGGAGGAAGCCGAAAGTTGGCAACCCTGTAATTGATTTACAACAATAGATGTTGAGGCACGCAAACTGTACACTAGTGTGGAGCCATTCAGATCTGTTTCCCCACTGTCCTGCATAGATCCTACCAGTACTCACCCAGTGGTGAGCAAATTATTCAGGAACTATTCTGATTATTATGGTATTTTTTGTACCCGTTATCTGCACTTGGTTGATATAATACAATACATTAAGAGATGATTTATACCAATTGGTCTAAGTGTTCTCTTTAAGGTGGGGCAGCACAATTTTATATTGAGGTGGTCAAGGAATATATGTAAATATTACCGTGAGTGTGTGCTAAGTGCTCTCTGCTGTGTCCAGGCATACAAGCAATCCACATTTTAAGTTATCATTTAAAAATCTTAAGATAGATGGTAACTGGATCAGGAATCAATGGACTGGATCCAGACTTACGTATTATTGAACTTAAGTCTAATAAAAGTGTAACATTAACACTGGTCAGTATCTATGTGTAAAATGCTAAACTACTAGTATTATCCCTGCATTCTCCCTGCTAACATTCATTTTATCTCCCCTGAAATTCAACATGGTTTTACCCACTCATAACTTTACGCTCGTAAGTTCAATAATGCGTAAGTCTGTATTCCGTACGTGTGCAAAGGAATGGACAAGTAAAAAGTAATTATAATAATAAAATAGGCAATTAAATTTACATATCCTTCTTTTAAATGGAAGCACTCAATTCATTTCCTTACCACTGTATCATTATAATTAAATCCACCATACTGTCAAATTTATAGTCAGTAAATCCCCATCTAAAGAAAGTTCTTATTGGTTTTGGTCCAGTCTATAAAATACACCAATTTAATTCAGTGTACCTGTTACATCCATGTATTATTATTAATGTTTATTTATAAGGCACCACATAATTTCTGCAGCACCATCCATAGTGAATGTACAGTATTGTAAAAAATAGTTTTAAAGAACTGAGAAACCACAAAACAACATTGTGTTCTGAGTCACTACAACGTCACAGTGCAAAGTCACAGTGCAAATGCAAGTGAAAACTCAAAGAACTTTTGACTGGCACAAAATTCCAGTCTGGCTTAATGAAATTTTAATTCATATGTCTCTGTTGGGAGAGTGGTTGACTGTGGAGGTATAATATGTAATGTGGGGAGAGTGATGTGACTGTGGAAGTATAATATGTAATGTGGGGAGAGTGGTGTGACTGTGAGAGTATAATATGTAATGTGGGGAGAGTGATGTGACTGTGGAAGTATAATATGTAATGTGGGGAGAGTGGTGTGACTGTGGAGGTATAATATGTAATGTATGGAGAGTGGTGTGACTGTGGAGGTATAATATGTAATGTGAGGAGAGTGGTGTGACTGTGGAATATAATATGTAATGTGGGGAGAGTGGTTTGACTGTGATGGTATAATATGTAATGTG
>JABWIB010002510.1:47154-58476 GCA_016617825.1 Platyplectrum ornatum | reverse complement strand
GGCCCCATAGTTCAGGGGCCCGGTCGCAGCCGCGACCGCTGCGACCCCTATTGCTACGCCACTGGCTTTCAGCTGAATGCTGTTTTATGTCTGTAGTAATGGGGTGTTAGGTAGGTCATTGGCATTGGTCATCAACGTCTGCTTGTACATATTCAGATTGTTAGTGTCCTATACATCCAACTAGATATCCTCATGTGTCCTTACTCATACCTCCCAACTATCCCGCTTTCAGCGGGGGCAGAGTTGGGTGGTACATGGGGCGTGGCTTGTGTGTCCCGCTGTCCTCCAATGACAAGTTAGGAGGTATGCTTACTGTGAAAACTAGCTGTGTCTATTTTAGTCCCTAGGGGGTATATTTACTAAGGGGTGAGATTGCAGTGAGATTGGAAAGTTGGGATCAGATTCAAGCTCTTAGTTTTTTTTTTCATTTTACACGCTGCAGAATGTGATCTCAAATCAGATTGGTTGCTATGGTCAACATCCCCACTTTTCAATCTCACTGCAATCTCACCGCTTAGTAANTATACCCCTAAATGTATAAATAAAGGTATGATTAATGACTAGAACCAGACTTAAATAAAGCGCACATACACAAATTGTACAGACCTGGAACCATGGGAAATAGCGTTCTGTACAGAACGCTTGATCCATCAGTGGCGTGGGAAAAACAGGAAGACATACTCAATGTTCACAAGGTGGAACTTCCATACTTCTGTAATGTTCCTTGTGTTTACATTAAAACATTAAGGGCCAGATTGATCTTTTGGCCCTCATGGTTTAATCAAGTATGGGCTAAACCATGTAGAATTTCAGAGGAGTTAAGTTTAATTAATTGAAATTAGTATTATAGATGAGAGATGATGTTTCCTAGCCCAAGTCTAGCCCAAGCATTCTCTCTGCATGCATACACTAACATTAATTTTACCTACCCTGAAATTCAACATGGTTTTGCCCATACTTGACTAAATCATAAGTGCCTAAAGATCTGAATCTGGCCCTAAGACTGTGTCCATATGCAACCTTTCATACTTACATAGATATTCAGAACAGCAATTACGTTTATGTCTGAATTGAGTCAAAAGATTTAATAAATTGTGCGTAGTTTTATAGAACTCTGGATGTGCTCTTTTTTCCAGAGCTCAGCAAATAACAGGTTGCCCTGTGCCATGTTGAGTAGACCCAGCGACCCATGGAAGCTGCAGGTGGGGTCACCCTGTGGTCTCCTGCTCCACAGCTGAAACTACAGGAACAAGAGCACAATGCTGCCACTCCCTGCAGGTCCAGTAGGAGAGAGGTCAGCAGCCTCATGAAAACCATTGCCTCCAAGTAACTGGAGCCCAGCACACACAGCAATGGAAGAGAAGTCTATGAAGACCTATTTTGGTAAGTAAAAGTTTTTTTATGTGTCTATGTGTATGTATGTGTTGTATGTATTGATGTCTTTATAAGTGCATATATGTAAAGGAGTGTAAGTCAGTTTACATATGTATATCAACATTTATTTATTATTAAAACAACTGGTTATTCCATAAGCTAAAATTCGCTATTATTGTTAATTAGTGTTCCTGTTAAGCAACCCAGGCTGACCGCACACCATGGTGCAGAGTCTAACTGGGGATGCAGCATTTGGGGCAGGAATGGGCAGAAATTACTATCAACTTTGTACACCACTTAAGATGTATCTTAAAAATTCATGAAAGCAACAATAATCTTTTATATTTACATGAAAAGTTATTTCAGGAAAATTCATAAGGATGCACAAGTTTTAAAATAAATACACATTGTATTTAAAATGCTTTGTATATAAATGAATACATCACAGCAATGGAAAACGAATGCCACTTGACTTCCAAGAAATGTTAAGTAAGTAGATAAACATTTTGGCAAATGAACACTCTGTTCACTTATTTTTTATATCACTGTAATACTGTATTAACTAGCGCTTTCTTATGTATAACTATAAAAGGCATATAAGAAGAGTACAAGGAAGTTGTCTATACTACATAGTATAAGAATAAGGCCATGTAATAAATAAAAATCTCCTCTGTCTAGCACTCCAGCACTGAGCTGATCAAAATGTCTGGAGAAAGTGCAGAGAATCCGTCTGTAGCTGTAACTCGCTGCAGCACTAAAAAGTTCACTTTCTCACTGATATCTAGTGAAACGCCCCGTTCCATTATCGCGTAGCAAATGGAGGCGAACATGGACAGATCGGTCATTTTGCGTTCATCTTTCTGCGCTTGTTTCTGTTGAGCACTTGTGAATTCAAACTCTTATTTACAGTTAGGTGCAGCTCAGAAATAACTCCTCAATATTTAATGAATTATCCATGACCTTTTCAGAAAAGGAGCAAATAATTATGTTATGTATATACTTCACAATGAAAAAAGTTTAAATTCATTTTCCATTTCAACTTGTGACATAAATTGTTTTGACCTTAGATGCTAATTAAGTCTTCATTAGTTGACCAAATTTGCAATAGATGAGAGTTGGCTCTGGCAGAGTATTTTAACAAAATGATTTCTTACATTACTTTGTTAATCACCCTTAGTCTGATTAGATTAATGCTGGCTTGACTATCCCAATTCATAATTAAATGATTGATAGAAAAACACAACACACATTTTAATCTGGAAACAACATTATCTAGTGATCTTTATTAAATGAATATGCATACATGTGTGCCACATTAGCCATTTTCAATATAGATAAAAGCAGGACAGAATGGATTTTTGTGTACAAATACACATTGGATTGGATTTTCTACAGATATGATGAAGATGTGGACATTAGACTGGTTTGCATGTAGACCTTGTATTTATGGCATTTAAAATGACTTCCAAAATGAACAGTAATGAAAAATGTGCAGGTGCAACACAGGAGCCGATCCAAAGTTTTAGGTGCTTACCGAATGCGCACACAACGCACGTACTATAAAGAGGTGCTTATTTTTGCAGGAACATATACCTCTGGATAGGATGCAAGGTAAAGGACAGACTGTTCCCGCACAGTAGGAGCCATATGTGCAGAGGGTGCAGCATCTACAGGGTCAGTCTCTGTAGTTTTCCTTGGGTTTAAATTATATTTTCTATAAGCAGCATCTTGGCATTAAAATAGTTAAAAAAATTATTATAGCATTATTTTATGTATAATTACAATATATGGGTGTTTAGTCCTATGAATCCAATCGGTATACGGTATGCATAAGTGATGTTTTGTAGCAAAATGTTCCAAGTCAGGCAAGAGTATATTGACAATTTTTTACAAGCATTGGTTATTAAACAGAAGAGTTATTTGCAACATACAGGTCATGTGTTGGACACCCTGGAAACCTTAGGATGGGATAAATCCCACCTGCTCATGACATGTGGCAGGACAACCAGTCCACTAAGAATGAGAATAGCAGAAAACATGAGTAACATAAAGAATCAGGTGACCACACACAATGTATCCCTCCACTTTTTGAAAGCCCACAACAGTGATCCATCTCTATTTAAGTTTGTGGGCCTAAAGAAAGTACAAAGAACCTGGAGAGGAGGAGACTTCCAAACTTATATCTTACAAGAAGAAACAAAATGTGCCTACCAACTGAAATCCTTAACTCCACAATAAATTTTTTTCACCTGGTAATTTACATTAAAAATGAATCTAATACAAGACATGCATTTAAGAAAGCTGGGTAGTCCCCCACAATCCTATATATAAATCTCTACAAGAAATGTGTTCTACACATCCCAGCCAATATACCACAAATATTTCTCAATACCTTTTTTTTCCCATTTCTCGTTTATTAAATCTTAAACAATACAGATCTCCCAGCCTATGGAAACTTCATAGCTTTTTATGAACCAACCAACACCTTGTTATTGCCTAATCACTACATTTCACTTTAAATGGCAAGTAAAAAAGATGAATTACCTAGGAATATTTATTACACCCACATGTCATACCCTCCTGAACCCTCCATTTTTTCAGTGTTCAGAGGGTTATTAGCTGGTCGGGATCACAGCAATCAAAATGAATATCATCCTGTAACTTTTTTGCTACTTTCAAACCCTTCCAGTTCAGATCCCAGAATCCAAATTGGTGCCTCTGAAACAAGCCTTGTCCTACTTTGTCTGGATTGCATTGTTTTTTTATGGGGGAGGGAGGAAGCTCCCTGGGCCAAAGGATTTGCAGGTAGCTTGGAGGCTTCTAACCTTCATATACTTTCATAAATTTATTGCCAAAGGGGTATGTTTTCTCAAATATATTTTGAGTAGATGTACGACTGTCCCATGGGAGGCATTCAGGGCTCGGAACCCAGACCTTTCCATGCACTTTCTTAAATAGCTCCAACTTCCGCATTTTTTGGCTTTATGGATTGCTAAGAGTTGGACCTTGCTTCATTTGAGTGATTATGCCTAAACACCCCACTGGGTAGAGAATTAATTTAAACTCTATATAATTTTGTTTTATACTCTTGAAAGAGATTGGGAATTGGACCTAAGATTCCACCAAGAGGAGGACTACAGGGAAATCATTAGAGAGGTCATATGAAAAAGCTTGATCTGTACTTAAGCAAAAGACAATTCCTACAGACTGTATTTTTGATGTTACTGCTGGCGGGGCTGTGGACAAAAAGCACCCTTTCTAAACATATGGTAAACTTGCATCAGCATTGGCATACTGCACACACGTAACACATTGCATATTATCTCCATAACAAAGAAGATACATTCTTGAAAATTTGGACCCCATGGCACCAATAACAAACAAACTCTTACAGTTTTCCCCCCATATAATGATTTTTGCCCTGCCCCCTTCAACACACAGGCGACAAATAAGTTCAGCCCTTCCTTAGTACCTCCTTTTTTTCCTTTAACCCCTCTTTGTCTCAAGGACTTGATTTAAATTCACACTAAACAGAAGCAAGATGCAAAGAGTGTTTTAGCTGTTGGAATTTCTCAGCATGCGAGGGGAGACCACTCCAATTGCAGCAGTTTCTTAAATATGCACCCGGTCCTAGATCTCTGGGGGTTTATTGCTGTATGGTGTCTGAACCTGTTTGCCATCATTCTGCAAAACATGAAAAATGAACCTCATATAATTAAAAAAGAACTGAAATCCTTAAGCAAATTTCTGCGTGTAATTTGCAGGGGTTTTGTAAGTATCTCTACAATTTGTTTTTGCTCCTGTGTCTAATTTGTCGAATAATTAATAGTACTTGCTGTAAATAATCTATATAAGTAGTTTGAAAGTTATTTTATACAGGTAAATTCATAAATGCTTTTCAGATGGCAATTAAATCATAAAACCATAAAATGAAGAATAGTTTATACTGCATCATGCCATTAACTGGAATAGATATTGAAAATGCCATTAGGGTTAAAAAATCAATCAATCAAACTGATTATGTTCCATCCGTCTATGCAGCATAATTATAGCATTAAGTGTCCTAAAGGAGAGCATAAAATCAATTTTGAAGAATACTGTATACATAGTAAGATGTATATAATGGTTATGTTTGGGGACGGGTATGTATCAGGCAGGCGTCAGTATTTTTTTATTGATGCACATTTAGTTTAAGTATTAATAAAGTAAAATGAAATGCTGTGGTTTACTATTCCACTAACTAAGGAACTTATGATAAACTTAAATGCAAAATAGATACTACATTATGGACTGCATCCAGACTTACGTACTATTGAACTAGATCCAGTCCAATGTCACGAAACACAGTACTTATCTGGCTGTTGTTTAATGGGGTTCCACAGTCTCCTGGATTGCAATGTCTCTCTCGCTGTGGCCTACATCTTGCTCAGATGATGCTTCTCCTATGACCTATCCGCATCACAGCTCCAGTCCGCTGGCTCCAGCATGACCCATGGACGGCGTCATCTTGGATCTAGTGAGCTAATCCCTTTCAGCCAGTCTTCTATCAGCTTAACTGGTCACATGCTTCCTAGGACCAATGCTAGCTAGGGACACAGTATTTAAATCGCTGGCAGTCCCACCTGTTCCAGCACAAGAACATTTTTGCCTTCTTTCTGCATCTCCAGTTTGCTGTACCTTTCACATTTCCAGTCTGCTCAAACTCTTAAGTTAACCACCGAAGTTCCAATTGGTTCAAACTCTGCATTTAACCTCTGAAGTTCCAGTTTGCTTAAACTCTGCAGTTAACCTCTGTATGTTCAACTCTGTTTTCTCTTCCCTCTAATGAGCAGTCACTTCATAAAGACACCCAGCTTCCAGAACACCTATGATAAACAGTACAGCTCCAAGGAACCCAAACTGAATAACAAATCCCAGTGTCCAAGACAAATTATGGACAAAATGCTGATCATTTTCAGCAGCCTGGATTAAAGATGTACACTCCGAACACTTAGTTAAGCAATTCCAACATTTGGATTACCAAACACTGGAATTGCTTAAATAATACTTTATACATTGTTGAGTTTCATAGAGCTTACTGATACCCTTGATTATTGTTATTATAATGTGTAGCCAAACTCGTAGAAGTGACAGTTGTATGAGATATTAAGACTGGATTCAGTTCTGCGAAGTGAATGTTCTCCACACAATCAATCTGAAATAGGGCACTTTTGTGATTTGTGTTTATTATACATTGCTGTTAGTCTAATCTGCATCTGTCTTCAGGCACCTGCAAGAAATGTGGCTTCTGGTGGGCATATAATTGGCACTACTAAAACATACATGCATAATGGTATGTGGGTAGTACCGTGAATATCTGTACAAAAAAAGGGATGAAATGTAATGAATAGGTGCAATTCACTTTTTAAAGAAAAAGTTGGAGCTTATCACAAATCAATTTCTGCATAACAATAATTTACTTACCTGCTTGCAGATAAACTACTGTATTTAAATAAATTGACTAAAGCCAGCCATACACTATAAGATAAATTGTTCCAAACAAAAGATTTTTCAAGAGTGGGTAAAACTATGTTGAATTGCGGGGGGGGGGGGTAAAATGAATGTTAGTGTTTGCATGCAGGGAGAATACTTTATTTTTGCATTTTGCACACAGATACCGACCAGTGTTACTGTTACACTGTTAGTAGACTTGTATTGGAAACATCATCTCTCACCAGTAATACTAATTGCAACTAATTCAATTTACCTCCCCTGCAATTCAACATGGTTTTGCCCACTCTTGAAAAACCTTTCGAATGGAACAATTTTTCTTATAGTGTATGGCCAGCTTTGGTATCAACTGACAGATCAGTGAAATAGCTTGGCCAACTTTACATTTTTCATTATATAAGTGCATACTTAACCAAGTATCAAACCAATCTATATTATTACACATTCACATCAAACTCTATATAGTAGTAGGTATTCCCCAAAACTCCATCACATGAGATTCTTTCTAGCAACACAATATAGATAATAGCGCAGCACGTGTGATATTGTGCAATCAACGCAACAAAACCAATAAACCATTTTTCATGCAGTGAGAGAACATCTGCAAACAACTGTGTCAAAGGTAAAAGCTAAGGACAAAGCCCAGCAAGTGATCATAGCTGTAAGCCCTCTAATCATTCATCAGTCACTGCTAGACAGCAGTTGTTCTTCCATAGATTTAAATATAGATTCTTAAATTACTTTAATTGCCAGTCTAATGTGCTGAAATGTTACCAAGAGAAAATGAAGTTAAAGATCTAGAAGCGTATGTTAAAGGAGAAAACTAATCTCACAGCATGAATAGTAAGGATTTTAATGTTGAACGATAAGATATTGACCAAATGAACTATTTAGTCTTTATTATGTCATTTTAAATATTTTAAATGTAATTTCTGCAATTAAAATACACATATTTAAACTAGTATTCATTTTTCTCCATTTTTCATTTTCCCCGGTTTAGTCTAGTCTGCTTTGCTTATTGCACATAGAGCTAAATCAGAGGGGACACAGCTATGCACTCACACACTAGAACGATCAGAATTCTAGTGAATTGTGCTAATAACAGGATGATTTTCCCTATGATCGGTCTAGTGAATGGCCAGCTTCCAGGAATATTGTTCCCAGCAGGAACTATTGTTGGCACCAATATGGGAACCTTTTCCTAGTGAAAAAGCCATAATCTGTCTAGTGCAGTGGTTTCCAAACATTATCAGTTTGTAGCACCCGGAGTCCAATTAGACAAGACAGAAGACAGAAATACTTCAGGTTGACATCAAATCTTATGTGACTCCCAC
Organism: Platyplectrum ornatum; assembly: GCA_016617825.1. Taxonomy (NCBI): domain Eukaryota; kingdom Metazoa; phylum Chordata; class Amphibia; order Anura; family Limnodynastidae; genus Platyplectrum; species Platyplectrum ornatum. Next base: position 50,278 of record JABWIB010002510.1, on the reverse strand, counting down.
GCAAAAAGTAAAATTGCACTTCTAAGCAACACTAGAACATGCTACATCATAAAAAAAAACATTTCGCTGCACCACAATGAGAGTGTTGTGGCACCCAGGGAGTCTAGGCACACAGTTTGGGAACCACTGATGTAGTGTATGGTCAGATTAAGAGATGCATACATTTAAAGTAATGGTGGATCAAATCTAGACTGGGATATCATGTTGTTGTCCACACATTAGGTTCAGAAATAGACTACATTGTTAAGTGTGCAAACACAACAAAAGCCCTACAAGTTTTAATCTTTCATACTTAAGCCAAATCTGTCAGAGGGGTGGTGTGTGTGCTAAATGTATGCACTGTGGGAAGGAGCTATTTAAATAGCATAGTGAGGGCTGGATTTAACCTTTAGGTACTATCCAGAGTTCAGTGCAAAGAACTTATGGTAATGTTGGGATTTTGGATATTCATCTATGCAAGTGTTTAGTCTCTCCTGATATGCATATATAAAAATCTAAATACTCCAAACTTTTATTGCTGCAGGGTTCAAACCAAAAAAATTGCAGAATCTAAATATAAAAATGGAACAAAAATGACAAGACAATTCATCAACCTACTGATGCCCTGTATAGTAAAGTCAATGGAAGAGATCAGGAAAATACAGATTTCACTTACAGACACTTTATAACGTTTTTTAAAATACCGCCATGTCGCGGCATGCATGGCTGTCTCACCACATGTAGATTGCCAAATCCAAGTTTCAAAGTTTCAAAAGGCTGCACTAATGCAAAACAGTACACAGATTATCCTGCCATTGACAATGCATATCTTTTGCATTAATATGCCACCTAGCTGTTACTGTTGGAACTGCAACTGTAACTTTTCACAGTCGCTGACAGCATAGCACGAATGCATATTATCATGCTTTTCGGATAAGTCCTGCACCATGGCAGTATTTTAGAAACATTCTGAATGGTCAGATCGGTATAACCAATAGCATTGCAATTGCTATAGCATTGCTGCATTGTGGACTTAGGTGATATTACACCTGTATAACAAATGATAGGCTGTTAATTATCCTTGACTCATGTCACAACATCAACATGAAGAGCCTATTCAACACAATTTTAGAAAGTACTCCGTTGCAGGGTATATTCCACATATAAATGTGATGATAGAATTATATTAACATTGTTTGTTACCAAAGATTTCTAGTTCATTGTTGTTTAGATAATTATCTCTAGGTCTACCAACAAATGTCAATCAATGCAGAATGTTCTTTTTTAATTTTCATTATTCAATATATTTAATAAAAACTTTAGAAAACACATTAAGGTACCATGATTAAAATGCTCTTTTTTTCACTTATTACACTGACATAAGGCCACAAAATTTGGAAATCGTTATTTTTTACTCTGTTTCAGAGCCATACTGTATCTAATTTTAGTTGTCCAAACCAGGTTTTGGCCTGAGGCTTACCCTAAAGCTACATAGAGATGGGATTCAAAGGATAACCTGTTTCCTTTAAAGCAGTTAGTACAGCTGAAATATAGCACTGTTACTTAATGTAGCAAACTAAAAACAGACATTTTTTTCAATCTGGATTAAAGTTGATCAGAAAATATGTTGGCAATGCTTTAGTAGCCTAGCAAATTACTTACAAAATATATAACTAGATAGATGATGTGGGTATTAATTTGTGGCATTTATTAAAACATTGCCTTAAATTTATAAAGACATCTTGAATTTCATCTACTAATACTAATTGTGCAATAGTACTGCTAGAACATATTTGGCTAAATTAGATGTCTTCAGCCTCTGGCTTCACCTAAGGCTATTTCAACTTATCTGAATTATAATCACTAATAGGGTCCACAGCATCTCAGTGAGTGATTTATAGTCAATGGGCTCATGGGTTCAGCTTTCTTTATTACTGATGCAAAAAGAACATTGCTATCATATGTTTTAGTGTTACAAGTTAAAGAAATAAACACAATATATATTTACACAACTATTTTTGTAGCCCCAATATAATAACGGTAGAAATAGATCCTTTTTTGTAAGTTTAATGCTAATACAAAAAATACACATGTGTGCTCTTTATCTTTAAAAAATTTCCTTAATGTCAACTTGCGAATAAATTTTTGCACATCTATATAAAACTTAAACGGATCATTTCTACAGGATGGTGCATATTTTAGGCCCTTGCTAAGGACGTTTTCCTCTTCTTCAGTTAGGGTGTATTTACTCAAATTATACACCTTCACCCTTTCAAATGGTTCTTTCACAGAATCCTCATTGATCTTCCTCCTCTTCCCCCTTTTTTTCTTCCTACCCTTTCCCCTTTTCCCCCTTTTATTTTTCTTTTTCTTTTTCACCTGTGTCTCATTGGGGACCTCCTTTCCCCTAAAAAACACTGTCTATCTTCCTCCTTATATATATATATATATATATATATATATATATATATATATATATATCTCCCCTATATCTATCTCTATCTTCCGACCTTCTCCAACCATTTTCCTCCCTCCTTCTGTAAGGCTCTTGATAGTACTCTTCCCTTCTTCTTCTTCCATCTCTTTCTCCTGAATGGTTGTTATCGTGGGAATTATCTCTATATCTTCTCCTGTCATTATACTTGCCCCTGTATGTATCTCTATAACGGGAATCATGGTATTCTCTAGGTTCTTCCCTATAACTCTGGAGAAGACAGCAGGACCTTCAAGGCGACACTGGCGTTGTGAAGAACCCCTTGTAATTTGGACATTTTAGATTAAAGTAAGGACATTTTATTGTGTAACAGCATTTCGTATTGACATTCTTAACGGCTTAAAAAAATAAAGAAAAAAAGAAATTTTTTTTTTGTATCACGGGAATAGCGCAGTGTACCTACCTGTATATATTGTATTGTAACTGGGAACACTATTTAGGGACCATAGAGAGGTTAATNCAATGTTAATCAATGGAGCAAAAAGAATTTCTAAACAGTACAAGAAAGCATAGTTAAGGGTTATGTTAGGAAGGGTGATAATGATTTATTACACTCAACTCTTATCTGCAGTGTTACACAGGATCGGCAAATGCTGTCACTCTGGAGCCGTAAATTCTAATGATGTGTAGAAACATAAAAGAAGTGTTCCT
>JABWIB010002510.1:28018-46853 GCA_016617825.1 Platyplectrum ornatum | reverse complement strand
TGTATTTTCGTCAGTGGATTTCGTCAGCATTCGTCAGTGAATTCATATCGTCAATACAATTCNTCACTTACTGAATACTATACATCACCAGTCATTGATGAATTTAGATCACTGACGAACGCTGACAAAATGAAATCTCTGCAGAATTCGTCAGTTAGTGAATTGGTGTCTTCCATGAGCCATATGTTACAACTAATGAATGTTGTTGCCCCCCAATTACTGTTAGTTCTCATTTGTAAAGAAAGTAAACAGGATAGCAAAAAAATGAATAATAAATAAGTGAAGTAGTGAAATTAGAACCCATAGTCACAGAGTTCTTGTAGCTATACATTATAGACCCCTAAACTGGAAACAAGACATTTGGGAGACATGGTACGACCTTGTTCCAAGATATTCTCCAGTGCTCTTAGTCTGGCAAAGGATATATGAGGATAAATTGTGTATGGGGGATAATGTACTTAAGGTCAGCAACTGAAAGCTCCAAGTGTATGACAAAGCAGACAAAGACAGCGCAATTTATCTGCTTGCAGCTTATACAAGGGTGGAACATAAAACTAGGTCTAGCTTTTCCAGACACAATTATAAATGTGACTACAAATAATATATCTGTTATAAAATATAAATATACTATAAATATACTATAATACTTATACTATAAATACAGAATTAAAAAATGCTATATTTTACAACATATTAAAGGACCAAATACAGACTTGAAAGTAACAGCAAAACAATGTTAAATTGCTGCAGTGGAGGTAAATTTCATCATTTGGAAACAGTCGTAGAGGTCTAATAACAGTCTGAAAGTGACACTGATCAGTATCTGCAAAAATAAAGTATTCTCACTACATGCAAACATTAACATTCATTGTTGTACCTCCCCTGCAATTCATCATGGTTCTGCCCAAGTGTAAGTATCACGCTTGTACTCCAAACTCTGGATTTGGTCCAAAATCTATGGATATGTTGTGACACAATTTTTCAGACATTCAGACAGTGTTCGTATATTTGAACAGGTGTTGTAAAACACATTTTTTTTTACAAATCTTTATATATCCCGTATTTGTAAATCTAGTCCTTTACAAACGTGACCTTTTTTATATATATATTTTCTGGTGTGTTGAATTCTGTCACAGGCTTTTGAATTCAGCTAAAAGGATATGTGATGTTTTATTTTCATCATTTACTATTAGATGGCACTATGCTAGGTCAAAAAGGGCACAAGTGGTCGATACTTCTTTTAAATTGCTGAAGCTTGTCTGATTGATTTTTTTTTCTGTACGCACTTCTGTTTTCTTGTACATAGGGTGTCAGTTCAAGCTTTTCTGATGATCATGGGGGGCAGCATATGTTTCAAATCAAAGGAACAGGAGTCAATTTGGTTTATTTAAGCAGCAGGAAGCAGCGTTATGTTATCTAACTTATGACCCTGCCTTATACTCAAGGTGTATAATCTTATCTGTGTTATTTTATGTATTGGAATAGGAAGAATACTGCTTGTCTGAAGCTCTGTTGCTGCTTATCTGGATTCTGGTGTGTTTGGAAGAGAATAAGTACATTAAATATGGAATATTTAATAGCAGGAGAAAAGCTCTTTAGATATTCTTCCTAAAAGATGCCACAGAGGAAATGAACGTTAAAGAAGCAGAATGAGGATACACTTAACTTCAAAATGTTCTTATTTTTACACTAGCATACCTCCCAAGTGTCCCACTTTTGCTAGGCTGTCCTGCTGTCCTGCCTGCTGAGTAGTATGTCCCAATAAGGAGGACAAACTGTATCTGGTTTAATGTTTAATGTTTAATTCTGTTTATAAAAGTTTCATTCCTAAAGGTAGTGGTGCGTCCCAGTCTTGTGAACCTGTATACAGCTCTCCTAGTAAAGACTTTCCTTGTATTGTTACTGGAGCTACAAACACAAGTGAGTCATAGTTGATTGAGATCCATCATCTACATTAAAGTTTATTTCAATAAATTTTCTTGTATCATCGCCATATTCCATTTCTACTTTTTTAGCTATTATTCAAAGCCCTTATGTAGCCACTGCATGTGAGGGACTATTACCAAAACTATTACCAAAAATGTATATGTATTGTACTCAATGATATCATCATGCACATTGTTGTTGTTGTGGTACAACAAGAACCTTAAATTGTTTCTATTGCCTTTTCTAACACCTTGCCTTCCATTGAAGGTGCAGTTTGTTGACACATTGTTGTCTGGAATACCGTATTATCAAGACTTTCTCAATCTTTCTTGAATGTGGGTAACACTCTGTTAGTGATCTACTTGACCTTGCTGAACTTTTCGTGCGAGACTCTCCTTTGTGAAGAAAATATTAGGACATGGTTCAAACAGGTATACACAACTATTTTTCAGCACATTTGTTTTGAAGGCATTCATGTTAGTTCTGCATACTTTTTCAACAGAAACTTCACCCACTATTACCCATCCTAAGTGAAGTCCTTGGGCATAGGGTGCATTATGAGGGCCGTTGCATTGTTAACAAACTTTGTGCATCCTTAGTATGTCTCTACTGAGCAGCAGAAAAATTTGTGCTGCATCATCCAGTGGTGCAATGTGATCAGCAATAGCTCTCTAGTGAGGGTGATGATGTGCAACATCTGGAATAAGGATTTAGATCCTATTGTTTGGCACTTGATCACACTCTTTAAGCACAGGAAGAGGTAGTTTTAGATTTCTATCCACAGTCTTGATGATATCTTCTTCCTAATGCATATTTCATCAGTACATGTAGAAGTGACTAAAGTTTCCGTATTTCCTACCTCCTTCTACGTGCCGTTCTAAAGGTTTCTCTCTTAAAGTAGAACATTTATTAACAGGGTGTGTTTTCTTATTCAAAGGACATTATTTGGATTGTCTACTTTCTTACCCATTGTGAAAGGATTAGTTGCAAGCATGTTCACCTCTGTCTTGTGTACAGAAAAAGGTAATCCTGAATTTTTTATACTTTTGGTGGATAACCTGGACTGGTTGCAGTTTGGGTGTTAAAAGCAAAGCTAGGATCATTTCTTGTTTTAACCAAGCTTGAAACTTGAAACAAAAAAAGGGGCTCTTCCTTGTACCTTGAGCCTTGTTACAACCAGAACTTTGGAATCCTGTGTCATCTCTAGGGGCATTTACAGGCTTTATAGTCTGATATGTGTTATTACCATGAATTACCCCTAGAGGTCGATGTTGGACTCATCTTGTTAATTACTGGCTGTGTACTGATTCCTCACACCTGTGCTCTGGCTTTATATATCTCCTTCCTCCCACCGCCTGTGTCTGCCTGTGTCCTCTCTGGCATGCCTTATTATTGCTGCGCCATTTCTTTGTATGTTTCTGATTGTAGCACTTCACTGTACTCTTATATGGTTTCTTGAGCATGCTGTTACTTTCAGTGTCTAATTACTTCTCGGTACCCCTGCTCTGGTGTGCTTGTGGCATGTCTCATTCTGAAACTCATACCAAATATGCTATATGTTTTTCAACAATCAGTATCTAAATAGCTTACTCCGGTTAAATATGGATCAACATATACTTTGGTAGAACATGCTTTCTTCTTTTAACGCAATCTTCAGTAGGCTCATGCTTTGCAGCATCTCAACATGATTTGATGGTGTCAGCAGCCATCATGAATAAGTTGGAACGCAATGATTTCGACATTTTTGAATGATTACTGCGTAAATTAGAAATTGGGACTGAACTTCTCAGGTCTTATCTACTTTAAGCCTCTGTGACTGCTTTACATATAAGACCGTCACATCCCTGATCAATGTCTCTTTGCATGTCATGTCCCTTTAAGGTTTTTTCACATTTGTTTTTGTTAAAATTTGGAATATTTCCCTGACTACAGTTTATAGGTTGCATTACCGGACATGAGTTGATCTAAAGTATTTAAATTTGTTCCTGAATGTTTATTGTGCATGCCACTTTAAGCATATCACTTTCTATTCCATGCCTTTCTAGTCTTTCTTGTTATTCATCTCTCTCACTGGAGTTACTGGAGTCTGCCATGATGTGGTGTTTGTATGTTTATGTCTGATGAGTATCAGGTTATTCTCTGTGCTGCACACACTTATTTGAGTTCTCTGTTCTGAAACTGACTTGCCCATACTTGACTAAAGCTGGTCGATTGGAACAATTTATAGCATAGTGTATGTCCAGCTTAAGTCATGAGTGCCTAAAGATCTCATGCCTCCCAACTGTCCCTCTTCTCTTTAGCGAGACAGTCCCGCTTTGGGNGGACTGTCCCGCTGTCCCTCCCTTCTATCAGTTTATCCCGCTAAGGGGACAAACATGATCATTGATTGATTTTTTACATTAGCCGCGACCCGCGGCATTGAAAGGGATGGGGCTTGGGTCGTTCCGGGAACGGAGTCAGCCATTCCAGGGGTGGAGTCGGATGGAAACGGGGCAGAGTCAGGATGATCCGGGCGGGGCTTAAGTGTCCCGACCTCGGACCCCCGTATGTTGGGAGGTATTCTGGCCCATCTTCTTACTATTCTGACAATAATCACACGTAAGGATTGGGTAACTATTCAGATAGCATAACCACAAAGTCCATCTGTTAATGCACAAACAGTGACAGCTGTGGGTTTTCAGAGTACAACATTCTACATGTGGAAAATACAATAATAGAAGAGATAGAACAAATGAAAATATGAAAATTTAGATCTGCATAGAACTGACTTAACTAGCGGAGTCCAGAACATTAACTTTCACATAGGATTTCTAATAAAACGAAACATTGCAATAATAGAAATACTTTGGATACAACATATTAGTCATTACTCATTGAAACACAATTAATCACTCTCAGTAGGGAAACTACTTTAGGCGCAACTGATGTAGGGCTCAGAGTAAAAGGGAGCCTGAGGCAGAAGCCCACACTGCACCCACAGGGGATGCCACAGTAGTATGGCTGTTTATAGACAGCTCTCTGAACCTCTGAGCATCTGAGTGCTGACTAACTTGCTGTCTGCTGCCAGCTGTCTTTGCATGTCTAAGCCCACACACAGACATCTAATATGGGTCTCTGATTTTTCTACTTCTTCCCTTATCACCAGTATATTCCATTAATGTTTGATTCAAACATAGTGAGAAATGTAGACTGAGCTTTCTTTATACCTTTGGGTACTTTTGGACCATGACACGCAGGCCATGCATATGTGTATGCTTTATATCAAAACATATACAAATCCACATTATTTAGAACCGAACTTTGCCTGCAGCATGGAAAGGCCTGTTTTGATAAATGCTGGAGGGAATGCTCCATTTTAACCTATATTAATGGTGTGTATTTTACCGTATTTATACTGCCGTGTGTTTCAGTGTCTTAAAATAAAACACATACACTTACAAAGCTCATCCATATTGCATGCCCCATATGCTAATATAGTGGACCATTCACTCTGTATATACATTTAAGTTCAACCCCGGCTTCTTCTTGTCATTTTGTAGTGTGGTGTGACATAATAGGGAAGTGTTGGTATTCTGATCGACCATTTGCATCTGTCAAGGTTCTTAGGTGTAATTGTGAATAATTATGCTGCATTGAATATTGTTACATGTTTGCTTTTCAGATATCTGCTTTCCTTTGTCTAGTAGTGTAAGCTTTCAGTCCTTGTGAACATAGATTTTAGCGCAATTTTTTTCTCTTACTTTTAATAATCATCATTTTAATTCTGCTTTAGCAATATTTGTACATAAGTGTGCTCTCTGAATTGCATATAGTGGTCACTGGTGCTCTTTCTGTATTGTGCATTGCCATCAGTGATGTGCTCTCTGTATTATGTATTACCATCACTGTTGAGTTGTCAGTGGAATTACATTTTAAATGGTAAAACTGGAGGGAGAAATGTTTTATTTAGTAGTGGGCTGTCAAACCTGACCGTGTATAACTATATGTAACCCTAGTACTTGTGTTGGGCCCATTGGCAATATAGCACCAGACCTGTCTGCAGTCACAGTATATTTATTTATTAACAGGTTTTATATAGCGCCATCAGATTACGTAGCACTTTACTATTTTAACAATCAATAAGACATGACTGGGTGGTAACAGACAGAATGGGTGGAGAAGAGGGCTCTGCCGGAAATCTTACATTCTATAGGATATTGGAGATTGATACAAAGGGGTAAGTGCTATTATTATACAATGGATAGACCAGCCAGGTTGTATCGTGAAAGAGCTCTGTGCTCTGTGTGATCCAGTTACACAGCAGTGTTAGTAGCAGAAATTGGTGAATAGATGAGTTTTAAGGGAACGACAAGCAACAAGATTTTGTATTTAATTCTGTAGAGTACAGGCAACCAGTGTAGAGACTGGCAAAGTGGACTGGCGGTAGAAGAGCGTTTAGCAAAGAAGATTAGTCTGGCTGCTGCATGCAATATAGACTGTAGGGGGGTGATTTTATACTCTGCTAGCCCAACTAGGAGAGCGTTGCAATAATCTATTCGGGAGATGATTAATGCATGAGAGTTTTTGCAGTGTCTTGTGTGAGGTATTTACGTTTTCTGGAAATGTTTTTTAAATGTATATAACAGGATTTAGAAACATATTATATGTGTGGAGTAAAGTTCAGAAACAAGAGTATATGTAATTACAACTAAATGGTAATTATTATATTGTTTTACTTATGCTCTGTATATTAGCATTATACAGCATTTTGAGAAAGGAAAAAATGATACGTCAGAAAGGCAGAGCACACAAGTGAATCATGTGATACCAGAGAAGAGTGTGGTCCATCCAGGATGGAATGTAAACATCTCAGCCAGAGCTTCTTCTTTAGGTGTAAGCGGGGTTAATAGCTAGTACTTAACAGCCAGGATTCATGATTAACCGAGCTGGGAGTCTCCCCATTTCTGTTTGGCTGTTTTGTGTTTAAATGTCATACAGGGATGCTAGTTTGTATGTTCTGGCTATCTTTTTCGTCAGGTTTGGTTCAGCAGGATCCTTGTACTTTATAATCTTGACCTTCTGTTCTTCAGCACTGGTATCCTGTTACTAACACAATTGTGCGTATCTTGTTTATACTAGAGATGAACGACTTTAGCTTTCATGAAACTCAATCCATCCATCCTGCTAGCTTAGTACTCTTCCATGCGTTTAGGTGCGATGCTGACAGCAAACGGTAAAGTCGCTCCGTCAAAATCAGTTCTTGCCTCCGGATATTGAGAGATCTGGCCCTATTACTAGTTATAAAATTTTTGTGTGCGCAGTATGTTTGGAGCATAGCTAACTAGGTTTTTTGAGTAGTTTATTAAAGTTCAATAGTGATAGCATAATTGTCTGTGGCAGTAGATGGGGGAATGGTGGAAGTTAAGTGCCGCATATACTGTATGCTGTAACTTAACTTAGTGATCCTGCCTCGGTCATGGTTACTGGGGCACTTTCTGTATTGTGTATTTACATCAGTGGTGTGCTCTCTGTATCATGTATTACCATCACTGTTGAGCTGTCAATGGTATTATATTTTGAATGGTAAAACTGCCAAAGGGGTAGATACGACCTTGAACTGAATGAAGACTATACAGTATGAAGCAATTCTTGAACAATACCTGTGGAGCAAGGTGGTGAAATAAAGGATAACACATAATACAGTTATCTACTAGAGAATGACATTTTATTTTGTTTTGTTTTTTATTGTTTATTTTTCTGGAAAGGTTGATTTGTTGCAAAGGTTAATAATGTTGCATTTTTGCTCCAGCTCCTGGTTTTGTGTGAAATATTTCTTCTTGTCGACTTATTTCAGAAAATTATTTTTATAAGCCATCCTTTCTGACAAGCAGACTCTTTCCCGACAGGTGCATTCTTAACAAATAACCACATACAATATGTTTCCAAATTACTAAGGTGTCACCTTAGTAAAACCATGGAATATAATACACTTGTTGTTAGAATCGTTCAGTGTGAGATTTAATTACATAGTTCATACCCTTTGGATTGATTTTATAGCTGTATGTTATAGGTTATATAGAGATATATGCAAAGAGAAATGATGGGTGATAAATATGTTAACAATAATTCTAATGGATTACAATGCATTTTAAACAAACAAACACAGCTACCAAAATATATCATTTAAATAACCAGTATTATATTTATTTTAGTTTTTATACAGTTACAACATTACTAGTATGATCTTTAAATATTGTTTTTTTTTAATCATTATCTTTTTCTAGTTATGTGTACAAGTATCAGTGGATGAAATATACTAATGCAGCAGTAACTGACTGATATAAACTCTCTTTGCATGTAAAGAAATGAGCGCACTAGTTATCTAGTTTATGGTTTTAACTGCTCTTGGGCCTAAATTCACTAAGCGGAGAGTTTGCTGGTGAATTTGAAAGGTGGTGAAGTTGCCCATAGCAACCAATCAGATTCAAGCTCTCAGTTTCATTTTGCATACTGGAGAATGTGAGCTCGAATCTGATTGGTTGCTATGGGCAACTTCACCACCTTTCAAATTCACCAGCAAACTCTCTGCTTAGTGAATTTAGGCCTTGGTGTATAACACAGAATGTTGAACATTTATAGTTTAAGAGACTGAAATTAAATGACTGTTAATTCAGAGTCCTAAAATGATGCTTAAACAAAATATTGATTTTGGATTTATTCCAAGTTAAGTAAAGCAATCTGAGATCTATATAGTCAGACATATTGATGATTAAATTATCGAGTAGTTTAATATAAAAGAGCAAATCATTTTGAACACACTGAACCTGATCCAGAGTGCAGATCAAGAAAACACAAATTTCTGAAAAAGTGTAAGCCATATGCAGAGTTTTATGAGAACAATGTTGAAAATACAAACAGAAGTTTATAAAAAAAATAAGCTAAGAGATATAATGCACCAGACTATGAGTTTGCATATATCCAAGTATAATTTTTCATAATTAATTCAGGAATAGATTTTATGTTTTATTCTAATATTTTATGTAATTATGTATGTTACATACTGGGTCAGATCTGTCCCCTGCCCACATAAATGATGCATCTATTTAAAAAATAGGGACAGGGACTGTTGATTCACATGAATACCTTAAGGCATCCAAAATGGTTCCCTAATTATGGTGAGGTCTGTTTACTAAATTAAGAAAATTTAAGAAAATTTACTTTATGGCACAAAAGTTCTTTAGGTAAAACATGTGGGTTTACTATATAATTTTATACAATAAATAAATGCAACTTTTACATACCGACTACTTTCCCCTTTGCTTTTTGAATTGTACAGCGAAAGGATACCCAGTGATTGCAGAATAGACCAGACAATATTTCACTTTACATTGTTGCCTTAATGCCAAACATATATTGTGAACACATTTGTTTTAAATTTTAATAACGTTTAAAATAAAGAATACTGCACTAAAGAGCACTGTTACTTTCTCTTTCTTTATTCCCCCCCCCCTATGACAACTTTCTTCAGGAGTGCAATTGACTTGCTGAAAACACTAACCATGATCTTGAAATACCTTTGTTGTGCATATATTGGAAACATTTTAAAATGGGACAAAGCTTTTATAATGACATATATTGACCCTTTCTATGGGTAAAACACATTAAGTACTAGTGCTGTAAAACTTTTAACATGAAGAGTAAAGCTGGGTACACATCAGAAAGATAATCTTTCCAATCGAAAGATAAATGACCCTCACAGCAGAAATCTGTTAGATGTGTACTCACAATCTGCGTACACATCTAACAGATTTCTGCTGTGAGGGTCATTTATCTGTTGATTGAAAAGATGATCTTTCTGATGTGTATCCAGCATTAGTCTAGAGCAGGACTAGGTAACCTGCGGCTCTCCAGATGTTGTCACATCCCAGCATGCTTTGTCAGGTATCAACTGTTAAAGCAATTGTTAAAGCAGTTAAAGCATTCTGGGATGTGTAGTTTGACAACATCTGGAGGCCACAGGTTGCCTACCCCTGGTCTACAGGAAGGGAATGTATCAGATATAGGAACAGTTAGGGTTGGGCTGTGTTTCATAAGGATGGGTCAGGGAAGGGGAGGGTTAGGGTTAGATTGTGGGGAGGGGTGAATTAGGATAATGGTTGAGGAGAAACATAACTGTCAGCGCCAGGGATTCAGTTAGTCTGCTGTTGTAACCTCTCTGCATCTGAACCTGTTCTTTCTTGAATGGCTGGATTGACCCTGTCAAAATAAGGCTGTTATGACCAGTAAACCACATCAAATGGAACACACCCATTGCATGGGGGTGTCAACACACAATGTCATATCCAAAGTTTTAAAACTTTGCAATTTTCTTTAAAATTTAAAGGTTATAAGCCACTTACCGTCCTAAAAAAGTAAAAAGAGGTTTTAAAAAATGATGGTAACGAAAACAATACCATAGGCATATGGTAATTACTAGTTATACCCCGTTCACATTGCCAAATAAAGCTGAAAACGACGGCCCAAATGTAAAAGGCGCCGTTTGAAGGCAATGTGAACGGTGCTTTTTAAAAACGACGACTGTGGATCGGCGGCTTCCAGAGCCGCCGAAAAAGAAGGTTTTTCGCCGGCTCGTCGGCATTCCCTTGTCAGTCTGAACGCAAAAACTACGGCGTGCCATCCCCAGCGTCTCTGACAATTGATGATTGGTTGCTACAGTCACATGTTTTTTCTGTGGTTAACGCGCTTCCTGTTGAGCGCTGTTGAGCGCTGCCCCTTTAAATTACATCAGTTTTTTCAACCAATCACAGCAGTTTTCCACATGAATCACCGGCATCTGTGTTAAAAAGCCGTCATCAATATGAACATGCCATCGGCGGCTTTTTCAGCGCTTCGGCTGCTTTTTTATGTTTTTCGCCGGCTTTAAACGACGGCTCTACCCGCGGCTTTTAACCTCAGGCAATGTGAACGAGGTATTATCAACTATTTTGTGTGGCATGTCTTACAAGCAGAAAATTTACAATTTTTAAATGGCCAGCTTTAGTCAAGAGTGGGCAAAACCATGTTGAATAGCAGGGGAGGTAAAATTAATGTTAGTGTTTGTAAGGGAGTATTCTTTATTTTTGTATTTTGCACACAGATACTGACCAGNGTTACTGTTACACTGTCATTGCAATGCAACATGATTTTGCCCATTCTTGACAAGTCCTGAGTGCCTAAAGATCTGAATCAATCAGTCGGTTAGTGGGCTGCTCTAGTAGCAAAATGACAAGCGTCAAGTGAGAACATGCTTCTACCTTACTAGGTTGAGGTTTAATCAGTCCCCTACCCACAAAATACCCCATAAATTTGGCTTCCACCATACTAATGGCATATTTCTCAGGGTTGGCTGTAAACCTGAGAACCCGTAATGATTGCAAAACAGCCGCTATCTTTGGTAAATGCGATTCTTAGTTAGAGCTACAAATAACATTGTCCTCTAAATATGCAATTGCATATTCCCTGTGGGGCATCAGCAATATATTCATACCTCTCTGGAAAGTTGCTGGGGCACCTTGTAAATCAAATGGAAACTTTTTGTACTCTCTGGGGTACAGAAGGCTGTTTTTCCCATAGCAGTTTCTATTAAGGGAATCTGCCAGTATACCTTTGTTAAGTCAATAGTTCTAAGATACTGACTTTTCTACCAATGAAAAACAGATCTTAGCGCTGCACCTCTGTCTAAAATATGCATCAACACCACTTTTTTCAAAGTCTTATGTCTGTGTAAGGTGAAAAACAGTGTCAAGTTCACCATTATATCTTCTTAGAAGTGCTCAAAGAGCTATCCTTATTCAGAATCCTCCAAATTCCCCACTCAATAGTTCTCTAACTCCGGTCCACATAAAAGAGGAAGACATGGTAGAATCAAATCGATGGTTACAATTCAAATGTTAATATCCACTTACACAGTTGAATCTCTCCTCCGGATCCAACCTCCAAATGTTCCGAATATCATCGGATCCTCCCGAACCTTTATCCTCTTTAGGAATCCTCGATTCTGCCGAAGACCTACGCAATTCTTCCTGATCCTCCAAAGTTTTCCTCTTCTTCTGTACCAATCAATGTAGTGTTTCCATATATTGAAAAATATGTAATATTCAGCATATTATATCATTCAACAGTGCTCCGATTCCCCTCTCTTACTCATACTCTAGGACCCCTCTTCTATGCAAATGTACTTCAGTTTATTCTATCACCCGCTGGACTCCTCCAAAAAAAAGCTGATCTCCGCTCCCAACATTTGGTTGGGAACTGAGATCTGCTTTTTTCTGTGTTGCTTTTTGAGGGATCATAGCCACACTAAACAGAATAGTGGCAGTACCTGTGTGCTGAAAATTGCAGTTTTGCCTCAGGATTTTGTTTTAATGACCACCCCAGAGGAAGTCACAATATCACATTGGAAGTTCTGTGTTCTCTCCTGAAATACCAGAAAACCCATCTTTGAACTGCGCTACCACAACTTCCTGTGTCTGTTCAGGACTAAGTATGACTTAATTGTGTACCTGGCATTCTGAAACCCTTTTTGCTACTAAAGAGTACTGATTTGAACTTTATTTCCAAAGTTTTAACAGGTTCACATAGTAGATTTGTACCTTCTTTCTTCCACATGTCGAACCTCATAACTGACTGGCCCATCGCCTCTATAATATCAAAAGACCCTGCCTTTGAGCATACATCTTATTTTTTTTTAGTGGCACAAGCACTAATACCTTGATTCTCAAGTTGAGGGACTGATTAACTGATATAATAATTCTAATAATAATTTAGTTTTTTAAGTTGTTCAGCCTTTTCATTATGTTCACTCAGGAGAGGCACAATCTGACTAAGACGGCTATACAACTGAGACATAAACTGAATGATATTAGGCTCCTGACAGTGTTGTTGCTCCCACCCTTCTTTTAACAAACACAGAATCCCTCGAGACTAAACCCTTTAGAGGCAGGGATGTAACTACCACTATAGCAGGCATAGCGGCTGCTAGGAGGCCCGGGTATCTATTTAATAAATGGGGAAGGGGGGCCCCGTTGAAAGGTTTGCTATGGGGCCCAGCCTTTTGTAGGTAAGCCCCTGTTTAGCGGATTGGGGTACTGTACTTCTCTGACAGAAAATATTAAATAAGATAAAAGCAAATCACAGTCTTACTTTTCCTGGGACACTGCCCTCCTTATCATTTGTTTATGGGTTTGATTAAATCTTTCTGCCTGACCATCCATTTGCGGCTGGTACACCAAGGTGGTAATTCTTTCTACCATTAACAACAAATTGTAGACTATTTCTAGGCACTATTAATAACCAACACCATTTCATACAATATTCATACATGAAAATTACTCAGTGAGTGGAGTGGAATACTTGCAAGTGGGCAGCAGAAAAAAACCTGTGATAGCTCAACTCCATATACCAAGAGGTAGTGTATACTACCTTAAGTTTAAAAATACTTATATTTAAAATATTTTATAAGTTTAGAAACAAATGGGATTAGTAGTTCCTTGGCAATAGTGCCAGATTTCATATTACACGGGTATCTTGTGGCATAATCCACTACCACCAATATGTTTAGGTGCCTTTGAGCAGATATCTCCACCGGCCCTATCAGATCCATACCAATCTGCTCAAAAGGTACAGAAATGATAGGGAGGGATATTAGTGGAGCCCTAACTCTGGCTAATGGGCCGTCTTTTGGTACACTGGGCATTCCTGACAATACCCCTTGACTGAGGCATAAATTACTGGTCAAAAAAACCACAGCTGTATGTTGCAGAGTTTTCTTCTCGCCTAAATGGCCAACTCACGAATGTTTATGTTGGTTATCTATTGATGAAATTTGTCTGTCCTCTGGCCTTTCCAAATATTTTAGTCCATCTAACCAGTAACATCAATTTAATTAACCTTTTCATTTTAAAATTTATATAACATTCACTCTTCTCCTCAATCCTATAGTGATTAATCAGTTCTCCTATCAGGTCTAGTTTGGTTCCAATTTTCCATCACAAAGATCTCTGCCTTGGACCTTGGCCCCATTCAAGCAGTCTCACCAGCTCCAGAGTGCTGGTCTCATCAATCCCCATGGTCACGGCCATATTTTATCAACTTACTTCTCTAAATCAGACACTTCCCCAAGCATGTCCAATCAGAACTGAAAACACTCTGTTTGAACCCCTGGCACAGTCCAGCCTGTACCAGTACAACAATTTGAAATTATTTTGTTCCTTGTTTGTGTATCTCCTTGTGGAGCTCCAATAGTTCTCTCTTGTCTTTTCATTGCAGTCCGTTTGCTTCAGCATTTCAGTTCCATCAAACTGAATAAGAAATCCTAGGTGACCATAACACTTTCTGTACACACTTCTGGGATGCCATTCTGCACATGTTATAAACACAGCTCTAGGTTAGCTTTAAAATCTGGATATGTCCTCTAATATTACATAAGTATAAGTAAGTATAAATAAGTAAGTAATATATGTATGCAGAATTATTCAAGGTTAAAAACAGAATTATTTGCCTCAGTTCTACATCTACATTTAAATGCTTGTTTTTAGTGTTTAATGCCAGAAATACAACATATAATGATACAATATATTCTCAATAAGCTTTTGGAAACAGAAAAATAATGTATCTGATGGACTTAAGAAACATTTAATCTTGGTATGCTTGCTAGATTACATTATAAATGCATAATTATAATCATTGCTTTTACAGTGTAATGATAATCAGTCAATTACAGTGATTGCTTTATCCTTGCCAAACCAATCCACTTCTGACCCCACTTCAATTTTATATGATTACAGAGGACAACAAAGTTAACATTAATCACTGTTATACTTTTATTTTTCACCTCTATTTGATTCCATCCACTAAAAAAACAAGATGAAGTAAATTTTTATAATCAAGTTACATACATGCAGTATATGCCTAACAATGCATTGTTCTCACAGCATACAGGGTCAATAATACATGAATAAACATATTAAATAATAATTTAAAAATGCATTTATCTGGGATGTATTATAAAACATGTACTTTTACATAATTAGCAGCTTCTGCAATATATCGGAATCCGTGTTGACTTCTGTTGTCACAATGAATTGGGTATTCCATATAGTGTCATATTGGGATACATTCAACCATAGATACTAAGCAAAAGGGGTAAAATATCCCAGAGACACAAAAAGAAGAGACATACACAAAAATATGGGGAAGACAAAACAATAGTAACCTACATACAAACATGGGGAGGTGGGGAAAATCCAGGTGCTTAGGAAGTTTGCAACCAATCAATATCTTTATCAGTTATGTCCATGATGTCCATGCTGATGAGTAGGACATCATATATTGTAGTTTCATCTTAAAAGGTGTTACTTTTAATAGGGACTGCAGTAATCTGTTTCTGTTGGCATCCATCCCTAGTGTCAGTGACCAGTTCCACATGTTGCACCCATAGTAAAGATAAGAGTAACTATACATTTTATACAACTATTATTTGTGGTCACTATGGTAGATAGCAAATGAAAATACCAATTGCAAGAAATTGTGTGTCGTAAATATAAAAAGAAGCAAACCTGCAACAAAGCAAAGCCATTTTGAAAATATGCAGGTAGATTTAGAGGTGAATCGAATTTAAATGCATTCTCCAGCACTGGCTACTCCTCCAATGATTATTTTCCAAGTAAAACTCTTCAATATCTGCTGGATGGATTGTTTGCAGATGACACTCCAAAAGGAAGAATGAGTAGAGATTTTTACCACGTAAAAAGAAAGATTTGTAGCTGTTTTGGTAACACCCCTTGGTATGAATCTCATATATATTATTAAATATTATAATAACCCACCTATCTCTCTTCCTCCCACACTACCTTCACTGCTTAACTCTGATTAGCAATGTATAAATTATTATTGATTGTATTATCCCGCCCTTAAAAATCTGTAAATTGTTACCAGAATGTTTAATATGTTAATTTGTAAAACATGCTTCAATACAAACTGTTATAAAAAATAGATGTAAGACTGACCGTATTACCATGCAGGCAAATTATTTAATTACCTAAACAGTACATGATTTGTACCTTGCTTGTATCACACACACACCTACACAAACACACACACACACACTAAAGAAATGGACAACTTTATGAGATTAAAAATGGTATTGCAATTGATATAATTTAGGGGTAGCGTGTTATCTGAGGCACTTTACCCATGTTCTATAAACAGGCACCAAACCACCCTTCATTGGCACAACTCAATAAACCGAAGGTAAGGTGACCTTAATTACCACTAGAAAGGTTATAAGTAACTGATCAAAGATTAACCTTTTGCCAAGACACAAAACTAATTGCAGACACCGCACTGCTACCATCACAGAAAGGTACTCTCAAGTAATGCGTTCTACGGCAACATCCCTGAGTTAATTGCCTTCATTCATGACACTACCAAGTCTGACACAGAAAATGCTCTAGAGTATGCCTATGAAAACACCACCCTGAAAAAAGAGGTCATTCAACACTACCTTTTCTACTATGCTCATACTACTATATGACAATAGGCTATCTAACATTCTCACCCCTAGTTTATTTCAGCAACACTTGATAAAGAAACTCATAGGGATATCCAGTGCTCTTCTCAATTTTGTGCCGTGACACCTGCTAGCTTTGGCGACATGGACACACCAAACCTCCCAGTCTTAAAAGAAATCCAAAGCCAATGTATTAAAAACTGTCTATTAGACATACCTTATTAAGATTTGTGTATTTCATCAGGGATCCACTGCTTCCACAAATAAAACTGGGATAACTTATTGACTCAAGTATAAGCCTCCCCCCAGTATGTCTGTCTGTCACCCTTGTGAAAAGCTCATGACACTGATGGATCATTTCCCCCATAGAACTGCATTGTCTCTGGTCTCTGTCCCACGTATAGATCTTCCCCTATATGTCTCTATTGTCCCGTGTTCCCTCTGTATATAAGGCGATATAAAGCTCCTATGCCATGGTGTAACCAATAGAGCACACTATTATGCCTGTGTCAGCTCTGTGGGCTCATTGTGGTGGGTGAGTGGCATGCTGCACAAACATAAATAGGTTGCAAGCCAGATTCGGCTATGTGGACTGATAACTGTAACGCAGACCCAGCAGTGTGCTCACATCCCTGCATCATCCAGGACAATGACTCAAGTATAAGCGGAGGTGGGTACTTTCAGCACAAAAAACTTAAGCATTTTTGTATTTTATAAAGTATACATTTACACTCATACACATAGTACTCTTTTACTCTACAACAAATGTAGGCGAGCTTTTAGGTCTTCCAAAATAATTATCTTTTATATTATTATTTAATTAAACTTGTTATTCTCTAAACCTAGTTAAAAGAGCAAACAAAAAATTTAAGGCACATACTGTATAGTCTCCTAAGGTGAAAAAAACAACAATTTGTGTACAGTACCAAGGTACATGTGCCAATCCAATTGTGTTATAGAGAAAAAGTCTTTGGTTAGCAATATACTGTGATAAGTAAGTGTCCCGCATACATCTCTGGAACTCATTACCTGGTTATACAGCTCTTGTCAAAGTTTCCCTCTAGGGACAAGTAGCTAGGAATGTCATTTTGGATGCATTATTAAAACCTCAGAGGTGCTTACAAATTTTTAACATAGCATCCCTATCCTCTAGTGATGTCTGACCTCAACAGTGCCAATATAGAGGAATCAACATTACCCTTTGCTCAATAAAAAGACAAAAAAAAAAAAATACAAAAGCAGACTGGTGCATACCTACACATAAAAGAGAGATATGTGGAAAGATATGTAGCATTTTTCTTGCTGCAGCACATTTGAATAATTCAGTGTGGCCTGGTCTCCAGGGCACCATTGTCTTCAGTAAAGGCAAATCAGCAGCTAGGACAGCCTGTTAAGAGGACTCCAGCCTGCTGCCTTTTTTCTGTAAATCAGGATTAATGAGCAGGTATAGGAAACCCAAAGCCCAATGCAGCAAATGTTGGCAGCTAACTCGTCTCAGTAGCCTGGCTCTGAAGTGGCTTCTGCCTTGATATCCTCAGGCATTCTCCTGTACAAGCCATCAACTTGTTGCTAACTAGCTATCACCTGGTTTTTGCGAAACACACCATTTCTTGTCTGTATTTTTTTACTATTGTTAAGCATAATGAACGGGTGTTTCTTTATTCTTCTGAAAATCTTACAATAATTGTGTGAATTTTAAACTTCTGTTTAATACAAATACCTAACTATAATAGACATAAAATGTAGCAGACAATAGGCGTTAAAAAGGGAATTTAAATAAAATAAGGAACCTACAAAAAGCATTGTTCATTATGTCTTCAATATATTGTCTACTAGCAAATGCACTGGATGTATTATATGAATAATGTTCTAAACATAACTGAGCGCACATTTAGAAATAGTTAAAGGATAAAGAAATAAGGGAATTACAAATAGTTTATAAAACTTTACAACTTGAAACCATGGAACCTAAATAAAATCTCTTCTAGCTCTAATTTCTACATTTTTATTATCTTAATAACATAACGTTGCAATATGACAGTGTTACTTTGCTTACATTGCTTATGGTACAAATAAAAATCACATCAAAATAGTAAGAAAAGACCACTGCAAATCTGTTCTGATAAAGTTTGTCCTTTTAACTTTTTTTTTAGATTGAGTAAGATAAAATTGAATTACCCAATCATCAATTTATTTACTTGTTCACATGATCTTTGCATGATCATTAGAGTCTACATTAGGGACCTGATTCAGAGTTTTTTGCGGCCGCACGTGGCGGCCGCAAACTCCATGCTATTCAGAGCTGCGCAAAAGCGCAGCTCTGAATAGAGTGCAGGGAGAGGGGCATGCCTTATGCCCCGCTTCCCTGCGCTATTTAAAAAA
>JABWIB010002510.1:6407-21505 GCA_016617825.1 Platyplectrum ornatum | reverse complement strand
TTTGAAAAGAATATTCGTCAGTTAGTGAATTCCATTTTTGCATCCTTTCTATGGGAAAATTCGTCATGGCGAACGTTCATTGACGATGTGTAAACGTCAAACTAAATGACGAAAAAATACACATTCGTCACTTAGTGAATACACATCTGACGATTTTCGACGAATTTTCGTCAGCCACTGACGAAACGAACTTTCAAAGAAGATTCGTCAGTTACTGAATTCCCCCCCTGGACACATGAATATGGGACATTAGTACTACACTGAGTCATCACTATCAACTAACATCTTTATTGACTATTATTATTATAAATAAAGTACTAGATGTGTTATCTGTGAGTTATAATATATTATAAACAGCCTGTGAACGAAAACTCTCCAGAACATTCTGAATTTACTTACATGAACCCTTTTCTCTTCTTGTGTATGTTTTGTATTTGCTGCAATCACAAGTTGTCAGTTGGTAGATGAAAGCAGCAGCCTTGTCCCCATCCATGTGCTCAGCACTAGTGGAATGGGATGTACGTCACAATGTAAGCAGTACTGTGCTCCTGATAGGTGAAGTAGTAGATCAGAGTCACAGCGCTTTCTACAAAACCTTGCACCTTGTGCTTTCTACAAAACTTTGCACCTTGTGGATGGTGCAAGTACAAGATGCAGGTCATTAGCAATGAATAAATGGACCTATTTGTAACATAAACACTGTTCTACAAATGTATAAAATAAAGAATACATTTATTAAAGATTTAATTTCCTTCATTCATTCATTTATTCATTCATCATTTGTTTATTAATAATAGCTCAGGTCATACTCAGGTTTGTTTTTTGTTTTTACGTTTTTGTTGTAATGCCTGAATAGAAGAGTTTTGCAGCCTTGTATGCTCAGGCTTTCATACNTCCCAAGTGTCCCGATTTGTCCTGCTGTCGCCGGCCGAAATGTTGGGAGGTATGGGCTTCATATATGGAAAAAAAAACTGTACTGTTTATATAGGACCAGTAATTATATGATAACAATAATTTGTTAACTATTACAAATCAGGTTTAGGAAGTTGATCACTTGGGACCTCATTTAGAAGAACTACCTTAAGTATAGTAATAGTTTCCTCGAATATAGTAAGAGTGGTTATTAACAAAATCAGCTAAAATCTACTACATTAAGTTGTCAACATATGGGCCTATAAGCTGCAGGAATGCAAAAGTGGGCATGTTGCCCATAGCAACTAATCAGATTCAAGCTGAAATTTTCTAATATGTATTATTAAAGTGAGAGCTAGAATCTGATTGGTTGCTAGAGGCAACATCTCCCTTTTCCATTCCCACAGCTTAATAAATATAGTCCATGGTCTATTTTAGATCTGATATACACTCCCCGCTATATGTTTTAGTATTTGTTTTCAATTTTACAATATTCTTATAAATGAAAATTTAAATAAAGGTACAACTATACTGCTATACTGAATATTTATTGCTTTTGGAAGAAAGTTAAAACAAAATGCAGATGTAAGCTGTTTTATATATGTCATATATGTTTTATATATCATGATAAAGACTGTCATATGTCTGCTACAGACACATTTAGAAACTATATTTAAGCTTATATGTATAGAAAGGCAAGAATACTTCAAAATACAATAAATTCGCTTACACAGGAATGAACATTTTTTACGTTGAACTCACTGATGAGTAACACCATACTGTCAGCTATACAAGCAGTCACAGAACACATTTTCTAATGTCAAAGCAGTCAGGGTGTCAGAAAAACAACCGGGACTCAATGGGCCTCATCCAGAACTAAGTTCCATATTTTTCGTTGCCACATCCCTTGCATGGACAGGAATTTGACCACTTACCTATTGGGAACCCTACCTTATGTTTTCTCTACAGATAGCTTTGCAGAAGGGTTATTTATGGAGAAGATCTGTATGGAAAGTCTGCAGCCCATACTGTATAATCCCCTCACCTATCAGACCAAACGCTGTGCGCACTGAATTAAGGAATGACCTGCGCACTCAGTTCTGAATCTGCACAGAGGATTTACACATGCGGCATGGGCCAATGCTCTGATTACAGACATTAAGCCCTGGAATGATGATGCGAGGAGAAGGAGGCTGTCATTGGGGGATCAGAGAGGAGGAAAAGGATATGACCGAATAGAGAGAAAGGGGCGGGACTTGGAAGAGCGCAGCGTAGCTATGTGTGGAGAAAGGGGTGGGGCATGTGAGAGCTGGGCGGAGTTATGTGTGGAGAGAAACACACACACACTTTGGAAATATAGACTGAGATAGAAGATGAAGCTTATTAAGACAAATGACCAGAGCTCTGTTACAGTGACAGACAGGACCTGACAAGCCCTTCAGGTGAGTTCTGAGTGACATCCAACAACAGAGAAGGAATTGTGATCGAGCTGTGAGGGGTTCAATTAAGATGGACAGAGGCAGTGACAGATCTGTGATCCATGACAGAGAGATAATATTATGTGTACACACTGTGTGGCCAAAGCCTTCCTCACTATCTACATTACCACAAGTCACTGGCTCAATGGATCCATACTTAAGTACTATTGAACTTACAAGCGTAAAGTTACAAGTGGGCAAAATCATGTTTTGGGGGGGGGGGGGGAATAAATGTTTTTTTTGGGGGGGGATAAATTTAATTAGTTGCAAAGATGATGTTTCCTAACACAACACATCAAACATTTCATGAGAGATTATGTTTTCTAGCACAAGTCTAATAACAGTGTAACAGTAACGCTGGTCAGTATCTGTGTGCAACATGTAACAATAAAGCATTCTCCCTGCATGCACACACTGACATTCATTTTACCTCCCCTGCAATTCATTATGGTTTTGTCCCCTCGTAAGCTGTAAGTTGAATAGTATGTAACTTTTCATCCAGTTCAACGTTATTAACCATCTGCACTTAGGAGTTACCACAACACAGTACTGAGAACACATACCAAACAGGAGTGGTACATATGTAAGACGCACAGGCCTATGTAGGGTTACCACCCGGCTGGGGTTACTTTGGATAGACCGGTAATATAGTCTGGAACCCAGAGGGGTGGCAATCCTGAAATATGTACTGTCCGGGAATGAAACTTTAAAAAATTAAACCACACGTCACATTGTAGCCGTGGCGGCACATACAGACAGCCTGTAACCAGCGCAGTGTACTCTGCACAGCGTGACGCCATCATGATGTCAACATCATTTCCAACTTAGAGCACGCCGATGCAGAGGCTGCATGATCAGGTATGGAAAGGATTTGTCCCTCAATAAGGCACCATCATGAAAAATTTCCTAAGGCAAACACATGTAGATGGAGAGAAAATGACATTAACTACTTTTTATAGTTTCACCATATTTCACATCTGGGAAGAAACACATTGTTGGTAATATCATTGAACGTCGTTCACACCATCATATATTGCTAAGAATAAGGACACAGGCAGGTAATGCAGTCTCCACAAGAATAGCCGCTTCAATGTGTTTTCACTGGAGTCCACTCACCATCAAGATGTTATTCATTTCTTTGCCAGCAACAAAATACTATATTACACAAGAGGGACTCCATTCGGCAAAACAGTCCTTAGCTGGTAAAGGGGGTTTTGAAATGAAGTGTCATAATGCTTCATATTGCTTGATGGTATCTTGATATTCTCCTGGGACCATGTGTTCTGTCATCTTGGTAAAGCAATCACTATTGTAACTGACAATCAGTCAGGAATTTATTATTAACCTTGTGTTTGAGGAGACTAAGGACCTGATCCAGAGTTTTGTGCAGCTGCTGAAAGACCCACCTCTGGATCGCAGGCAGGGAAAGGGACATCCCTCTTTATCCCTTATGCCCCTTTTCCCTGCTGGAAGTGGAATCGTACATGCCTCTGCAGTATTGGCTAATTTATTTTTCCATTAATTAACATAAAGACGTTACAGTGCCGGCTGCAGCAATATGCATGGCTATTGCAAGTGTAAATAATGTGAATGTATGTTAGGTTTTTCAGCATTTAAAAAAAATATATTCTTTTAACAATAGTTGTGCATAATACCGCAGCTGGTACAAAAAAAGTGTTAAGAAATCACAAAACACATTTTACACTTTGAAAGCAGGTGGGCCTAAATTCACTAAGCGGGGAGTTTGCTGGGGAATTGAAAAGTGGGGATGTTGCCCATAGCAACCAATCAAATTCGAGCTCAAATTCTCCAGTATGTTAAATGAAACTGAGAGATCGAATATGATTGGTTGCTATGAGCAACAACCCCACTTTTCAATTCCCCAGCAAACTCCCGCTTAGTGAATTTAGGCCCTGATCTTTACACTTGCACCATGTCAGTACATGTTGCAAGTTCAGGAAACATGCAGAAGATGCATCCCCAGCAAAGACAGATATTTAAATGAAAAAAATGTACCTTCTCTAATTTAAATATGCGGTTTAGGATACGGATACTGAAGCAGATGGATGGCCACATATACTTTAATCTGTCTCCTTGTTGTTGTATCCTATCTGTGCATGCGCAAAGCAGCTTCTTATTGCCAACTTTTGCAAATGGATATCAGGCGTTCACTTTCACTATTTAATGTGAAAGTTGTAATTTGGATCCACTAACTTCTTTATCTTGGACAGAATTTATGAATTATTTCATCATAACGCAATGTTTTCTTCAACTGAATGAGCTTCAGGGAGATCGCCCAACACGTCAGGGAGTCACTGAGATCAGCCACTTTTCTGGGAGTGGCAACCATGTTCTAACACTGTCTTAAGCAGGTGCATGAAGACCTAAGTGGCAAATCCTTTAATATTATATAATACTAATTTTTAAATAGATCATTAATCAGTGTCAAGGCTTTTCTGCTAGGTGGTCTGGAATCTAGACTTTAATAACTCTGCATTGGACCATATATAATCAATACTTATAATGTTTTAAAATTGAGATCAAACTGACTAGGAAGTATCTGTGTATACTTGCACCAGAACGTCCTGGTTGAAATATTCCATTCTCCGTTGTGTGTGGATAAGCAGCAGAGTGCTGAGGAATGTTTTATGTGTTTCTACTGCTGATTAACTCTTCCTTTCAAGCAGATGTCTGCGGCCTATAAATTAATCTCAAATGTGAAAGGCAACAGAGTGGTGTTGGTTTGGTAGAGAAAGGCTATAGTTCTCTACATTGTTTGGTTCTGCGCTGTATATGTTTTATTTGCTATAACAAAAAAACAGACTGTAATCCTAAATATATCAATAGCTAGATATCTAGAGTGCATGTTTGTGGAATACCCAGGCCATAACACAGAACATAACACAGAGGAACAATTACAGTTGATTGCAATAGTGTGCTGTATTGTGTGTCTTGCTAAATAGCTTTTCAGAAGTGAAAGATTGATAGTCATTATCTCTATAGCCACTTAATAAAAAATCCATAAATTCAGGTTATATTGTTGAGCAATTCATTGCGCGACGTAATTAACCATTCAATGTATTTCCAGAAACTGTAAGCAAAAGAATCCTAAAAAAGTGACAAACCAGACCCTTCATGTGGGCAGATTAAACAGATTACTTATTGACTGTGACATAATTTAGATGAATGGTGTGGGTAATCCATCAGCCAAATTCATGCGTTAGGCCCTGTTAGGAGCCTGTAGGGGATCCCATTACCTTACATGTGTTAACAGCCAAACTCTTTTGTGTAAACAACAAAGTGGCTCTCCTGAAAAGGCTGGTTTCCCATCATTGTCTGTAAAAAGACCAGAAGAACTCAACATGATGAATGAGCCCTTATATGTAAGGGCAAGTTGCTTGGGATTCTCAGAGATAGAGCTGCAGACCAAGAAGGACACCTAGTGGTATAACATCGATATTGATTATAAAAAAAAAACATTTGCAGTGTTACTTTTGGCTGGTGTATGTGTTATAATTTCTCAGTAACTAACATTAAAAACATTACAATGCTTAATATATAAAACATACAGAAGTATCAATATTTTTATTATCATGAATTTTTACTTTTTGTTCCAAGACTGTAGAGTGAAAGCCAACATTTAGTAACTATACACATTGTAGACTTCTTTGATTACTAAAATAAAGAATCATTTTACTCTGAGATTAATTGTGAATGTACATTTTATATTCCCTTTGGACCAAATTCAGACCTATGAAATGTTGGCGATTTCTGCTGATTACGAGAAGATATTACCCCAGGGTTGCCCACTCTCCTGGAAGATTCTGCAAATCTCCCAAGACCGGTACTGAAGCAATGATTATCACTACCTCCTGCCTGATCGTTACTATGAATGGATGGAGCTTGATGATGTCACACCCTCTCATTCACAGCAAATGTTCAGAGGACAGGGATTCAGTCATGGTTTGCTTAAATCATGCCCTTGGTCCAAACGCCCATGTCACTGGTTCTTGGTTTCTCCAAAGAGCAACTCTGAATTACCCGCATTTTGTGACTGCACATGCACACATAAGGCTTCCAGCATGAATCTATTTACTGAAATAGTACAACTTGGTTAAACCCTTAAAAGAGGTAAACACTTTAAGAAAGGGCAGAGTCTGAAGCTTTTTTTACCTGTACCGTGGCATGCACCATTGTGTTTCTATAGCTTTTATATTTCCCTTCCCACTGGGGAGAAATTAGTGAAACTAGTGAAACCCCTGAGATCAAGTAACAATCATCTTGAGAACATTAAAATATAGAGACTATATTGCACTGGTTTTATTCTATCTGCTTTTATAGGTGTTACACGTGTGTATGTTGGCACACATTCATTTTGGTTATACATGTAAATGTTGGCTCACATTAAGGGGCCGATTCAATCCCGTGCGAAGATGGGAAAAAGTGCAAAGTGCGCTTTTTCCTGTCTCTTACGGTAGCAGAAACTTGCTGATTTTTATACGCGGCTCAATGAGCTGCGAACAAAAAACCACAAGTTTTCCTCCATTATGCTGTTTGCGTAAGGGATTCAATTTTAGCGCAAAGAAGATTGAAATGGCCACTAATTTTGGTCAAGTTAGAGCGAGCACTGATTTCCACTTCTTTACCTTTCTTTCACTGTTATGTTTTACTCAGAGTTGGGCCCCTATGGACCAGACCCAGAGTACTGCAGAGCATCCTGTGTTCAGAACCTGTAGTGATCATAATGCAGAATTATGGGTACAGGTGCCCACCCATTTGAGAGATTGCACATTTAAATGATAAAAAGCCATTATAATAGCTGCGTGACATTACCATATATGTCCATTGAAAAAAACGATGTGAATGGTTTTTTAATGCATGAAAAGTATTAAAAAACTTATTGACATTATTTACTATCAACGACCATGTATTTTAGCAGCATGCCGCTACAATGTCGACTTATATATACACAAAACAAATATCTGGGCCTAAAGGGTGGAGGCCTCGGCTATAAAAGCCACAGCCTGCGCATCTATGGTTAAAAATGTAAAAAATTGGTAATACCTTTTTTCTACTTGTCTATTAACAAAACATTTTGTTAAATCTACAAAAGAAAAATATTTGAAATTATAGCAACTGAATATACATTTAAATCATTAAAGTTATTGCATTGCAGTGACAATAGTGCGATGAAAGTGTCCAAAAAGCTGTGCAGAATTTTAAACACTTAATTAATGCAGTAATAATTACAATGTTCATGTTCATTAGTAGTTTATACAATTTGCATGGAATCTATGTAGGAAACAAGAATCCTCCAATCTAAGAAATATTACGTTATATGCATGACTGAAATATGTCTGCTATCCACATTTGCTATAACAAAACATTCCAAAAACTACAGAAATGTTGTAACATACTAATAATCACAACTGTTGTCCCTAGGATTGTACTTCTAAGTTATTCTAGCCTTTTTTGGTCAAAGTCCATAATTATCTAAATATGGATTAGATACTCTGGGACCTTCAACTCAGATTGAAGATGTAACTGAATAGCACGCAGGGAAGAGGGGCATCCACCATGCTCCTTCCCCTTGGACTTACACCTAACCTATGTCAGAAACTCACCTTCTCTCATTTGCAGGGAAACTAATGTTCTCATGAAAGATGCCATTTCATTTATAAAACTATAAACTAAGACATACATACACATAGTGGTATAGTAGTGCAAGTGCGCTTCTCTGCATCAGCTTCTCTGAAGAGATGTTGATTATAAGAAAAACAATAACCATCTGTGACTAATATTCCTGTGATTTTAGTTTTTATATTATTTAATCTGTTTACCTTCCAAGTACCAGTTGGCGTTAGTATCTCTCCACCATCATCATTCAAATTAACACTTTATGGAGCTTAAGTACATATTTTTTATTTATTTTTATTTAGATATCAGATTGCAAATGTCCATCTTTTTTCAGGATTGATGTTTATGGCTTAATGCTTTAACAGTATGGGAAACTACCTGTGTTGATTAAATTAAATATTACAGTACAACAGGCCAAATGTTCTCATTCCTTCATTACAATTATATTTTCTTAATGCATTCCCCTGGCACTGGACAAAATAACCTGCCTTAAGTCCTGCAGGCATTTCTCTGTAGGCAGGTTTTGTACAGAAAAGATCCGTTCTACAGGTCCTTATTTCAGCTCATAGCATTAAAATAACTCCCTCAGCCATCAGGGACTAAAGGAACATCCTGGTCAGGACCTGGGACTCTAGGCATCCTAGATAAAGCCAGACACCCTGTTCCTCCAATCATAGAGTCAGAGCTCCTATCATTGGCTGATCAGGACATCTAAAATTCTGATTGACTGATTTCTGATTGGCCCTTTCTCTGCCCCTCTGCTGACCGTACCCGACATGAGAACATTAGTTTCCCTGCATATCTACAATGTAAGTTCAGTTATGTTATATTAAACAAGCTCAGGGGGCTTAGTGTTCATGTAAGGCTCTGTTGGCATGGTGTCCTTCTGTACAGTAGTTGGTGCCTTGCTCCCCTTTGGGGGGGACATGATAGATGTTGCAGCCAGTTGTGCCCATCAACTGCATGCAGCATCCACAACAGCAGCCACTGCCAGGAAAAATTATTTCTATCACAGATATTCTCCATTTTATCCTGGTAAATGTCCCTTAATTAGTATTCTGTCCTTCATCTCTGATCTAGTGGTCAAACAGAGAGAGTTAATTGTATCATAGTCAATATTATGATTATTGAAGTGTGACTGCTGGCTTTAGCTATGTTTGTGTAAATCTGTCTCTTGGGATTGCATGCCTTAATTGATTATATATTTATTTGGCAACAATTACTATTACCACTAGACCAAGCATCCATATATGTTACTAATATGTCACAAAAAGCAGAAGAGTCCCTTATTCTATGTACATGCTTAAATCAATAATCATCTCAACTTCTAAAAGCTGTCTCCTGCGTTTTGGAACTCTAATATATGGTTGTGAACTGTTAAACCTATGGCCCTGATTTTTATGTGATCCTTGACATTTGGTTTTCCAAATATGCATATGTTCCTTCACAGTAGTCTGGGGAACTTTGGATATTTAACCCCAGTGACAGCCTAGAATCATTCAAAATGTTGCTCATATAGCTTGTATTCTGCTCTCTAAACTTTATATTACATTTATTACTTCAGTTTTTCACAGTTTACATTTTAATTACAAAGCAATATCCTTATGGGTGAAATGTATTTCCGACCACAAGAAATCCATTCACAGAGGGCTTCCTAAACATTTTTATCCCTAATCACTATTTTGGGCGGGAGGGATAGTGTGTTGTTAAAAGTCAACTCAATTTACGAATCATATCCGACCAGATCCAAGTGCAGGTGTGTGGGGAAGGGAGTAAAATCCTTTGTCACACCCCTCTCTGGTGCAGGGATTGCAGGGCAGGGCCGCCGCCACGATCACTCTGACCTGGGCTTCACAAACTCCCAGGCCCCCATGTGATGCCAGGACGTTGTGACGTCATGACAACACCACATCTAAACCTCAGCGATGGAGGCCGTCTGGCCTATTTAAACTCACTTAGACGCCAATAATAGCATCTAAGTAAGTTCAGGCACACTCTCAGCAGGGTCCTGCACACTTAGTTTTATAGATGAAATGGCAAATGAGTTACTAATAAATGAACAGTTAGGCAGTTAGGTATTTAGTCAGCCATGAAATTCTCGCTTTCAATCTGTTGCCATTTTTAAATGTGGACGTATCAGAAAAATTAAGATTTAAGTTCTCGGATCTCAATGTGAGCTGTAGAGGTGGTCTTGAATTCATTCTCACAAATGTTTGAGTAAATTCTGGATAAAACAGTTTTACTATTAAAATGAACTGGACTTTACTAGAATTGGTAAACATCCTATTTTCAAAAGTGGTGCATGTACATTCTGACAATGTATATGGAGCCAGAATTCGTCCTGGTTGAAAAAAAAATAATGGAAAGTTGGTACACAGCAGGTGGATACACTTCCACTCTGCACTGTCCCCAAATCAAGTAATGTGAAGTAAAACTGAACAAGGGAAAGTCAATACAGGGAAAGTAAAATTAGGGATTGCCTGCAGCTAAAGCCACAAATCATATCTTGGACCATAGCCTAGAGTCAAATCTCCCAAGAGAAATCCATTTAAAAGAATGGATTATAGGCACTGGACAATCTTTATAATAAATTATAGCAAGAACTGCAAATAATTCTGCTTTAGCTCTCTATAACTTTATGCCCCTACAAATATTAACATTCTTATTACTTAATTAATGGGACCTCTTCTATTGCAAGAGAAACATAGAAAGCCGAGTAGGCTCGGTACTCTCCTGCCAGTTCGGATGCGTCGCTGATGTCGAATGCCAGGGGCGCATCGTCGGTTCTCGTGATAGATCCGGCGCCATTTTTTTCTCCCCCTGGCGGCTCACGTCCTTCTAGGCTTGGGAGACAGTCAGGGTTGCCAATTCCGCTGCCAGAAACCCAGCCTGCCAGAATGTGTATATATATATATATATATATATATATATATATATATATATATAGAGAGAGAGAGAGAGAGAGAGAGAGAGAGAGAGAGAGAGAGGGAGAGAGATAGTCCAGAAACATTGCACTCAGTTATAATAAGAAGAATAACTTGCAATGGTAGTAGATACCAACATGCAGAATAGTGGCACTCCAGGACTTGAAGAATATAAACAAACTTTATTGTGGGCAACACTTCACCACATGCTCCAACGTTTCAGGGGCATTAAGCCCCTTTCATCAGGGAAATGTGAAAAACATACATACAAAACTAAACTGATATATGCATCTATTATTTAACTGAATGTGTTATCATAAATATTCATTTATGTGGGATCCCTTTCACAAATGATGTTTACTGATAACATTATTTTATATAGCCTATAGTGGCTAAATACCACAGTAACACTTGGACACTTTTTTATCCATACACCTAGTCCAGTCTAAAGGAACTGCCTGAATGGTCAACACTGTAACACGGATACTTAAAAGACAAAGGGCCAGATTCAGCTTTTCACTCTCATGACTTCTCTCATGGGCAAAACCATGTTGCAGGGGAGGTAAATTGAATTAATTGCAATCAGTATTAGAGTTGAGAGATTATGTTTCCAGCACAAGTGTAATAACAGTGTAACAGTAATGCTGGTCAGTATCTGTGTGCAAATTGCAAAAATAAAGTATTCTCCCTACATGCAAACACTAACATTCATTTTATCTCCCCCCTGCAATTCAACATGGTTTTACCCATGAGAGTGTAAGTCATGAGTGTAAGTCATGTGAGTGAAAAGCTGAATCCAGCCCAAAGTACTCAGAAACAGGTCTGCCACTGTATGCAGTGCCTTCACTGTTATTTCACAATGGCTTTGTCTCTGGGCATCCTTTAAGAGCTCATGGAATCTAGGGAAACCCCGATATGAGCAGGTAAGGAAGCTTAGGACCAATTGTGGCAAACAATTGCCCCCTTTATGCTGAGGTTCACCTGCACTCTGGTGAAGTTTTCTGTGAAGCCATGAATGCAGAGCTGTTCAACAACCCATGGCACCTTTTCCACTTGCTTGGCAGGACAGGCTCTGAGATCAGATCCTGAGTCCCACACATCAATGATGGACTGTAATCCAGAGGAATCATAGTGTAAAAAACTGGGTACATGGTGCCCTATTAGCACTCTGTACTCATAGCTAATGACCGTGTTGTCTTCAGTGGTGTTTCCATGTGGAAGGTTTACAGACCCCACAGGCCTATGGGGTGCGATCTTAACAACTATTTCCCGGGTTCTTTTCAGGCACACTTGTGATATGTCTTGCTGTATCATACCGCTTTAACAGTGCAATTCATTTGTCTAAATTCTGAAGATCAGTATGTATGACCCAGCATTGCATATCAGTGCCTAGGGTTCTGATACACTGGTCATTCACTACTTTCCTTTATATAAGTGGCAGTGCAAGCTTCTGCATAAAGCCAGCTTCACCCCTGTCTGGTTAGTTCTGCAACCTGCTTCCGAATAAGGCACCCCTGGTATTAGAGTACCTTCATGAAGGTCCTGCTTTTCCAAAAGTCCTAACTTTTCAGCCATTTCAAACAATGTGCTACCATCTCAAAAATTAATATATAGGCTTCTGGGTCATCTGTACCATACATCTTTTTCAGTTGTCCGCTTCTCATTTCTGTCATGGTACTTCTAGCAAATGTACAATTTTGTAAAAGACTTTGCTTGTGCATACAGTGTGAGGGCTATACAGAAACATAGGTGTTTTTAAGCCAGTTTACACACAAGAACAGTAAAAAAAATCACCCCCCCCCCCTTTTTTTAGCAGTGCAGGGGTTAAGCCAAACCACAGAGGAAAAAACCTCCTATTACATCAATGAGCTTTGCTCTGCACGATTATCAGGTGCTCATGATCAGACCTTAACTTGTACCAACATAGTTCAGTCTCATGAGAAACATTAATGCCTCTTTTCTACCAAAAACCCAGGTTCAAACCTGGGTTTTTACCCTGCTTTTTTTTTCCCAGGTCAAAAAAGACCCCTTTTCCAATGCAGTGTGAACCCTACATTGGTCCTGGGTTACTTAACCAGGTTTTTTTGTCAGTGGAAAAGGGGTCCAAGTATGCAACAGTTTTATTCACAGTAAAATTATTATTATAATAATGCACATCAAAGCAATCAGTAGTTTAGTCATTTTTTTTTTCAGGTTCACAAACTTTTACTTGCTGACACTGTTAACTTGTACCTACTGGCCTCTAATACCCCATCCACACAGAGCGTTATTACCAGACTGAACTGCCCGGGTTGAATGAACTGCCCAGGTAGTGCACTCTGTGTGAACGGAGCTAAAATTACTACCCAGGCAGCGCTACCCTGCTCTACTACCTGGGCCAAAAGCAGGGTTTTACCCTGTGTGAACGGACCCTGCCCGGGTTATGTTACCCAGGCAGGGTCAGGAGCACGTGATATTCTTGCAGACATTGTTACATGGACGATGTCTGCAGTGCTGTAGTGATCGCTGTACTAAAGGGAGCTGAGTCTCCCGAAGCACAACATTGGGGTGGGGGGATCCCAGTACAGATGCAAATCATGATGTCCATAAAGTGAATGACACACATTAATTTTTGCAGCAAAAAAACTGCATGAGACCTAACTGTAGTAGGTGTAGTGATCACACCTCCCCCTTGTTTGCCACATGGAACGCATGTCCCAGCACGGACCGTATGTCTGCATGCTCCCATAGGATTGAGGATCATAGGAGAGCACATGGAGGGGAAATACCGGTGGAGCAGATATGGAATACATCTCTGATAAGTACCTGTTTCATGATTAAATGTTCAAATAGATATTTAGGTTAACTATTTATGACCCTATTATAATATGTGGTATTTTTGAGAGGCAACTAGCTTGACAGGATTGTCTTTCCCTATATAAACTCCCCTGATGAACCTAGGGGTGGGAGAAACTGATGTCGGTCGGGAGATATTTTGAATATTATATATAGTTATATTATAAAATAAAGGGTCTTATTAGGGTCTTTTAGGATAGACCTAGGAGATATAGGTTCCAGATACGGGGTCGCTCTTATCAGGGCGGTAGCCCCGTTTTTCTACAAGTGGTAAGGGTATTTAGGTCAGTCACACAATAGGGCGTACTAGGGACAGTGATTTTTCAATTGAAAATGCACTTATCTGGTACGGATCACGTTTGGGTGTTTTTTTTGTTACTTTTTATAAATATGATTAGGTAAATGTTGTCAGTAATTTTAATCAATATAATAAAATTGTGGTTTTTACCTTTATTACCATACTCTCTGAAGAGTTAAGTTGTTTGATAGTATTTATCCAACATCTCTTCAAAATTACTATTATAAGTGGAGAGAGTTTATATAGCTGATAACTACATATTTGTTTTGGAAGTCAGCGATTTTTTTTTTCTAACTGTAGTTACCCTCTCACCAGTTCATAGAGAGACAGTACGTTTGTTCAGTTAAGCCAAAATAATTACCCAACTCCTGATCAGACAGGGAAACCAGCTCAAAACACACCAAGAAGGTACAGATTGCACAAGGCATTCCCCTCCTGGGCTGGATATGGTGCTGGTCATCATGATTATTATGTCCTTCACAAATGTGTTTGCAAGCACGCAGACCACAGTAACACAATCTTCTAACAAAGTATACATCATGCAAACAGCAAAGAACTGACTGTTTAGAAATGTTCCTTTTATATATGGTAAAAGGCATCTCTTGTGAAAACAGCGATTTTAATGAAACTCGTTGGCGAGAATGCAACTCGCCACTTAGTACTTTTCCAAAACCTTATCTCCTACATGTTACAAATACGACAAATGAGTTTAAAAAGGTAACTTGACTGTGAGAACAAAATCAGAGTTTTGACAACAACTGGTCTCTTAGTATATCCATATCTCCAGTGGCGTAACTACCGAGGTAGCAGCCATAGCAACCGCTATGGGGCCCGCCTCCTTAAAGGGCCCGAGGAAAAAACATACAAACCATGCTGCCGCAACTTCCCCAGGCTGTCAGACACTTCACACTAGGCAATACTCCTCCCCCTCCCTCATCTGAGCAGCAGTGATAGGCTGATGCCTGTCACATGCTGCTCCTGCTGCCTGTGTCCTGTGTGCCTCCAGCCGTGATT